>CM076571.1:4500934-4662003 GCA_034641835.2 Pinus albicaulis
CAAGCCTTTTTGTCATACTTCCAGCTCCCTCTCTGATACGACACTGGCACGGAGCTCTTGACTTCCTTTAAGCAATCCTCTTCAACACGCCTTTCTGCCCATGTTCAGGAATGGCGACGAAGACGGAGCTTATGTCGAGCCCCTCCCTTTGAAGATCGGGTTTACATGGACTGGTTCCTTCGCACCCTTCCTTCTCCCATCGGAAAAGATGTCGCCTCTCACTTTCCTCAAACTGAAGAAGCCGCCCTCCAAATAGCCTTAAAATATGACCTGATCTACGCTCAATCTGGTTATGTTTATACCGTCCTTCCTGACATCCCCAGGCCCGGTGGCGCTAACGCCCTGGGGGCATCTCATTCCGCCGACGGTATCGTTGGATCTCTTTCCCATCCATCTTCTCACCCCCCTATGGGCTATGGTCTCCCTCAGGGAGGGGCCAGCACCTCAAGCACTCTTCCCCCTCCCGGCAACATGTATCCAGGATACGGCATGCCTCCTCCTTTTTCCCAACCTCCTGCTTACCTCAATGTTGCCCAACCCAACCCTTACCTTTATCCACAGCCTGGTGCGCCAGCTCCTCCAGCATATGCGCTTCTGCCTCCCTTGCCTCCTCACAACCCGCAACAGCACTTACATCCCCCTCCAGGGCAAGTATTTGCACAGCAGGGCGCGACTAATCCCCCTTCTTCTCAAAGAAGGCGGAGAGGCAACCAGAACCAATCTGCCCCCGGTAACCAAGGACCCAATTCTGGTGTGGACCCTAACACTAGCAACCAGCAACAGGGCATTCAGCCCAAGCCGGACAGGCCGCTCCGCACAAACAAGCCCTGTTCGTGTTGCGGTGTTTATGGCCATTACACTCACGATTGTCCTCTTTTACCCCAGATGCGGCAGATGTGGGAGTCTCAAGCCACATTGCGCGGACAACACACCTCACCTCATGCTCCTCCTAATGTGGCCACTACTCAACCAGCTGTGTTTACCGACCCCTTCCCTCAGCAAGGCTTCGTAGCTACCCAACCGCCTGATAACTCGGTCGCCACTCCCCCCTCCATTTCTGGTTCCTCCGATTACCAGATCCTCATGATGCACTCCGATCCTACCCCGCCCGTCGATCTTCACCTTCAAACTCGGTCTCGTCAGTACCCCAAGCCTCCTGCTCAGTCTGCACCCGAGCCTCCCTCTTCAGGTTCTACAGAGCCTCTTTCGACATCCCCTGGCCCCTTACATATCCCTCCACCCAAAGTTGAGGTCCATACCAAGATTCCCAAGGGACCATTACGTCGAAACGCTGCTCCTGGTCGAGCTGCTCATTCGTATAGTATAGTAGATGATTTGGCGCAATCCCCTGCTGCCATTTCCACACTGGAACTCCTCCAGTCATGCCCTTCCCAAAAGAAGGCTCTACTATCTGCCGTGGGCGCTGTCGATCCTGCTGATGACCAAATGATTGTTTTCGACGCCACTCAATCGGACCATCCCCCTCTTCCTCCTTCCATCGCTTTCCAAATCCCAGTCAAAATCCGGAACGCCAATGTATCCCGGTGTATAATTGATGAGGGGGCATCCACCTGCGTGATGCTCGCTTCGGTTTGGAAGCAACTCGGATCCCCTGAGCTGGCCCCGTCCACGATCACCCTTCGAGCATGGGACGGTCATGCCTCCCAGCCCATTGGCCTGTTTCGTAACTGTCCCATCACCCTCACCGGTAAGACCGTTTGCGTTGACGTCGAAGTCATTGATGCCCCTCTAGACTACAACATTCTATTGGGGCGAAGCTACACCTATGCCATGTCTGCTGTCCCATCCGCGGTTTTCCGCAAGATGTCTTTCCCACACAATGGAAAGATAGTCACCATTGACCAGCTATCTTATCATGAGCCGCCGTCTCAGACCTCCTCCGAGACGACCATCTCTTCTGTAGCCAACAAGCAAACCGTCGATTCTTTGACCAGTGTCTCCCCCGGCGTCTACAAAGATTCCACCCTGCTTGGTACTTTTCCTCATCTTCCCCCTCCTCCTGTCACTGATCCCAGCTTGTCAAATGTTTGCATGATGCAATCGTCTCAGGCTGCCCATAAGCGGCCTGCCTCGGCTAGTCAGCAACCTCCCCCCCGCCCTCCGCAACCCGCTCCTAGCCATTCATCTCAGCCAGTCAGACCTCCTCCTTCTGGCCCTCCCCCTACATCTGGTATCCCTGATCCCCTTTATCCTCCTGTCACAGTTCCCCCTGGCCTTAACCACCTCAGAGCCGTCCCTTCTGGTCATTACCCTGCTGGGCAGATACCTTTCCTGGCTCCCCCTCCCGGAGTATTTTCTGTCCCCGTCATGGCCACCCTTTCTCTCCCTAATCTGTCCATCAGCCTCCCCTTCTGGTACATTGACCCTCCATCCGCTACCCCTCCTGATCACCCCAAACCTTACCTTGCTTTGACACCGGTTAAACTGGTCCCCCTCACCTCTTCCGGGCCCCCCGCACCTCCACAGAACCCTACCCCTGTGGTGCCAACCCCCGGAAAGAAAGGCAAAGCTCGTAAGGGGGCAACCTATCAGGACCAGGCCGCCCCGACAACTCTTACCCCCCCACGACCACCAAAGCCCGCCATCCAATGCGCTTTGTGTGATATCGTCGGTCACGCCACTCACATGTGTCCTGAATTGCCACACCTCAAGCTTCTGGTCAACGAGACATTCCCCGACTCTGATATCCCAGAAGTCTATGTCACTATCCCCGACTCTATCCCAAAACTCAAACACTTGCGCACAAACCACCCTTGTGCCTTGTGCAATTTTCACGGCCATTACACCCACCTCTGTCCCCGCCTTGACGAGTATCGTTCCTCCTTGGACATGTACCGCCAATTCAAGGCCACTTCGATCGGACCCGAGGACATTCCTACTCCCATTCACATTCCTCCTCCCGCTATCCAGCCAACGGAGCCCTCCACCACCATTTTGTACCTGTCATCATCCTTGTGCAATAGTTCACCGGCCTTTCACCCTACCGATCCCCTCAGCTCCTTAGCCGGCCTTGGATCTGTTGATATCGCCCATTTGAGCCCTTCTCCTCATGATGACCCGTCCCACACCACTACTTCCTCGGGTGACCCATCTTCCTCTAGTCTTCCCATCTTCCAATCTGATGAGGACATCATGGAAGCCATGACCAATCCCGACTTTCCCTGGGATGATATGCACCATCGTGCATATTTCCTCCCACAGCAGTCCCATGACCAATACGCTGTGGAAACCAAAGACTTCATTCCTCATGCAGTCGATTGGTTCAAAAACCCTATCCCTGCACCTGATGCTTTCGAAGAAGGAAACATGGCCAATGTCTCGCCTACCATCAAAATTGACATTTCAGTCCAACCAGGAATCGAAGAATACATCACCATGGGTGCCCAATGCACCCCGAAAGAAATTGAAGCTTACACCAAGCTTTTCAAAGAATTCCGAGATATCTTTGCCTGGTCCTATTCTGAAATGCCCGGACTCGATCCTACCATTGTCGAACATCATATCGACACATGGCCTGATGCCAAACCAGTCCGACAAAAGATGAGACCCATTCATCCTTCCCGACGTGACGCTATCAAAGCCGAAATCGATAAGCTCAAGCAGGCTGGTTTCATTTACCCCATTGAATACACCACTTGGGTGTCTAACCCAGTTCTCGTTCTCAAGAAACAAGGCACCATTCGTGTCTGCACAGACTTTCACGACTTGAACAAAGCTTGTCCCAAAGACAACTTCCCCACACCGTTCATCGACCAAATCATTGACGAGTGTGCGGGGCATGAGGTCCTATCCTTTATGGATGGTTTCTCCGGATACAACCAAATTTCTATCCATCCTGCTGATCAACTAAAAACCGCGTTCATTAGTCCGTGGGGAACTTTTGCTTACTGGGTCATGCCTTTCGGCCTTAAAAACGTCGGCGCCACCTTTCAACGGGCCATGTCTTATTGCTTCCACGACTTAGCTCATATTATCCTTGCCTATTTAGACGACCTCACGGCGCGTTCTAAGCATCGGGCGCAACACCTACATGATCTGCGCACCATCTTTCTCCGATGTTGCAAGTATAATATCCGCCTTAACCCGTTGAAATGCGTTTTTTGCGTTCCCGCCGGCCGTCTCCTAGGCTTCATCGTGTCTAAGGACGGTATCACTCTTGACCCTTTGAAAATTCAAGCCATTATTGAACTCCCCATTCCGCGTACCCTCCGCCAGCTCCAAAGCCTCCAAGGCAAAGCTAATTTTCTTCGTCGGTTCGTCCCTGACTATGCCACCACCGCACACGGGTTCCTTCGACTCCTACACTCTCACATCCCATTTGTTTGGGATACCTATGCTCACGAGTCTTTCGATGCCCTCAAGCAGGCTCTCACATCTGCTCCCTTAATTCGCCCTCCCGACTTTAATCGGGACTTCATCCTATATATCTCCGCTTCCACCTATTCGGTCGCTGGAGTCCTTATCCAAGAGGATGACCATGGCATTGAGCATGTGATCTGCTATGTCAGTAAGAACCTTGTAGGACCCCCTGTCTCATACTCCTATGACGAGAAATTAGCGTTGGTTGTCGTGTTCTCAGTCCAAAAACTTCGTCATTATATCCTCCTGCGCTCCACCAAGGTTGTGACAAATTCCAACCCTATGGCTTTCCTATTGAGTCGTCGTATACTCACTGGGAAATACGCCCGTTGGGTCGTTATTCTTCAGGAATTCGACCTTGAGTTTGTCACCCCAAAAAGTAAGAAAGGCTTAGCCCTCGCTGAGCTTATTTCTGAATTACCTACCGGATCGCAAGACCCTCCCGTTAATGACGCTTTCCCTGATGAACACCTGTTTGCCATCACTTCCGATGACCCGTGGTATGGCGATATTCTTACTTATTTGCGCACCCAAAATTTCGCCCTCCACCTTGACCATGAGGCTCGCCGACGTATCCGACACCAGGCCCCCCGATACCTTCTTATCGGTGACGACCTCTATCGTCGCGGGGTTGATATTGTCCTTCGTCGTTGCCTCACACACGCTGAAGCTGAACAGGTCCTTAATGCCTGCCATAGCGACGCTTGTGGTGGCCACCTCTCCGGTCTTGCTACTGCCCAAAAAATTATGCGCGCCGGGTATTTTTGGCCTTCCCTCTTCAGTGATTGCATTGAGGCAGTCAAACACTGTCCCAATTGCCAACATTTCGCCCCTAAGGCAAGAGCTCCACCAGCTCCCCTCCATCCGGTCATCTCCACTGGTCCCTTCTGTAAATGGGCCATTGACTTTATGGAGTGTCGCCCGCCATCCTCTGGTAGCCACAAGTATATCATCGTGGCGGTCGACTATTTCACCAAATGGGCCGAGGCCATGCCAACGTTCAACAACACGGCAGCTACCGCGGCCCTCTTTTTCTTTAACCATGTTATAGCTCGCTTCGGGGTTCCCAAGCAACTGGTCTCTGATCATGGCAGACACTTTGAAGATGAGATATGGCGGGAGCTATCCTCACTGTTGGGTTTTGAGCACCAATATTCCTCCTCCTATTACCC
This sequence comes from Pinus albicaulis, assembly GCA_034641835.2. Taxonomy (NCBI): domain Eukaryota; kingdom Viridiplantae; phylum Streptophyta; class Pinopsida; order Pinales; family Pinaceae; genus Pinus; species Pinus albicaulis. Next base: position 4,506,487 of record CM076571.1, read on the forward strand.
CCAAGGTAATGGCCAAGTTGAAGCAGTCAACAAAACCCTCAAGACCATGCTTCAACGAACAGTGAATAAGAAAAAAACCAACTGGCATCTTATGCTCTTTCCTGCCTTATGGGCCTATCGAACCTCTGTTAAAACCGCCACCGGGTTCACTCCTTTCCACCTCGTTTTTGGAGAGGAGGCAGTTTTACCGATCGAGTGTGAAATTCCTTCTCTACAACTAGCCGTTGAACTTCTCCCTGACACCCCACCGCTAGAAAAACGACTTATCATGCTTGAGCGTGCCTCCGAAGACCGCCGTGTTGCCTTGCAAACCATGGAAGCGGCCAAAAAATGCACCAAAGCTCAGTATGACCGAAAAGTCCAGCCTCGCACTTTCCACGAAGGCGACCTTGTTCTAGTATATGACCAGGCCCATGATATCCTAGGTCATGGGAAGTTTGACTCATTATGGCTAGGCCCTTACATCATTAGTAAGGATCTTGGCAAAGGGGCATACCTCTTAGAGGATTTCGAAGGCCATCCCCTTCCTAACCCTCGCAATGCACTCTATCTTAAGAAATATTACCCTTAGCATTTCCCCTCTGAAATGCATGTTTTATTTTCTTTTAGATAGCCAACATCTATTTTTTCATTTTTCCTACTTCACCAGGACCCATTTCGTCCACACGAAGTTACCTCACCTCCATTTAAAATCGAATTTCCTCACCTACGCCACTTGTACTTGGGGCACCATATTGCCCCCTTACTTGTCCATGTTCGTGTCGATTTTCGTCATGAGTTCCCACCTTGTACTCATGCTTCCATGGTCCCCCATTGGGGCCTTTACTGTGTGGCAGCACCATCGAGTCGCCCTTGTTTAGAGCATCCAAGTTGAGTCATCATTGCATCCATGGAGTCTATACCACGTCCCTTTGCACCCCACTATAGCCCTCCATCCTTCATTGCTTGGTCTCTCTCTTGTGTCGCGCATTATGACCCTCAGTCTCACTGTCCCCTATCCCTCATGATATTGTGTCAGTCGCTGCCGTGTCATCCATGCTCTTTATGCTCTAACAAGGGAAGTCGTCCATTCGCCACTCCATCCTTCCCATTTCCACTATCGTCATTAGTGTCAGTCTGTCCGTCGCTCTATTGTTTTTCTCTCGTGCCTTAGTTGAGGATCTCTCATTGCCTCACCTACGGCGGACCTCCTTCTGTCGACATCGGCACATTTATTCCAGAAGCAAGGTCTAGAGGGCGGTGTACCTTGGTTCCAGCTTCCACTTTTGTTCGGTGCCTCGGATCAGGCAGGGGGATTTCTTACCTCCCTTTGACTTGATTGCTTCTCCAGCTCCTTTCAACATGATCGAGATTCGTATACTGGACAGTCCAGTGACCCAGCAGCAGCTCTTGATGATTCCCGGGCGTGTGTGAGATGTCTCAGCCCTCATGAGGGGGTGGCCCTGCAGGTAGCCCCCACATGCCCGGATGACCTCTTCATTGCAGCCTTTGATGCCGCTCCAGATTTTGATGATGTTGGCCTTAGCCACTTGCAGCACCTCTATGATTTGCATGTATCAGTCATATTTTGTGAGCCCTTCCCCATTTACAGGGGGCATTTGGGTTGTATTTATCTCATGTACTCAGATATTATTGTACTAGTCCTGGCTGTTATCCCAGGCACAGCATGTATGTGAGACTCTTCATTGTATTCTTATCTGGCTCCTGCTTATGCCAGTTGTACTTTATGGTTCGGTCCCTTGTTTACCGGACACACTATTCTTTTGTACTTTGTCTCGGCGGGCATAGGTATGCCTCCCCCGCCGCCTTCAGCACAGGTACCCTCTCATAAAAAGAGACTTGTTGCACCTGCGAGTCTCGTCTCCTCAGGGTCTAGTCCTTCAGCACACTATCTACCTCACACTTCTCTCTCTGACACCCCTTTTTTGTTGTCTAGTGATTGTGTTCTTACAACGTACTTCGGTCATACGATTTGCTCCTGACACTCGCACGCTGGGGGGCAATCTGTTACACCATTTTTTGGTCATCTAACCTATTATCATTAGATGGACCCAAGTACACCATGTAAGACCAATTTTATCCTAAGTAAAATTGCTTTCACTATGTAAAATAACTTAATAAACCACATTTATTAGGTTGTTTATGGTCTAAACAGGAAACCCCAAAAGGAAATATTAAACAAACCTATTTTTGTTTGATTTTCCTCATGGAATAATTAATTAAACCATAATTTAATTATTATTCCTAATCATGTTTAACCCAAAACAAATAAATTAATTAGATAAACCTTTATTTATCTTATTATTTTCTAGGAATAATTATTTAAATCTTATTTAGATAATATTCCTGTTAAATATGACCAAATCACCCACAAATAATTAAATAAATCATTATTTATTTAATTATCCTTCAACCACTTCCTTAAAAAGATAAATAAATCATTTATTTATTTATTATTAACAAATAAAGGGATTTGACCCAAGTCAAATACTTTTTCCTCCAACAAATATAATAAAATATTCCATAAAAGGTGGATCTAGATTTGGTTAACATTATTTTAATCATGCACCAAGATCTAGAATGACCCAATATTTTGTTATAAATAGGAGGGTTTTCCCCTTCATTCTTCACCTTTTGTTGCATACTAGATCACTCGGGATCTATACACTTGGTCTCATTTTCTGCCATTTTTGCTCCCATTGAGCTCTATTTTCTGCATTGGGTTTTCTACATCTACAAGAGAGAGAAAGCTTAGATCTGAAGTGCTGAGGACTACAAAGAACCCATCCCATTGAGGAGATCTGGATACACCTTCTTGTTTCCTCCCAGGTGCCCTGTAATATAAAAAATCATTCAAAAATCGTGTTCTTGTCTTGTCTGTTGGATGCATGGAGCAAACTCTTTACTTTACTGCTTAATGTCTTTCCATTTATAGATCCGTTTGTTGCAGCACTTTAACTACTAATTGCAGATCTGAAGATGTTTTGCAGCCATTATTGTTGTTAGGGCTATTAGTTATGCGTAGCTAAAGTGGTTCTTTTTCGTACGCTTCGACCAAGAATTCATACTAACAACACTCTGCATCATATTGCCAACAATCTCCCTCTTTGGACTTGATGGCAACCACGATGGTGTTTGGCTACCACAACAGATAGGTACATTAAGAATACAATGACACCATGTCACTCTCTCCATTTTTTGACACCATTCAAACACTTATCACTTCTACCCCTTGACATCAAGGGCAAGGCGTGGATAAAAAACTAATGATACTCTCCTCTGTACCATGCTAAATTTTCTCTCAAGCATATTTTTCAATGAAGTACATGACTCTATGAACTTCCTATCACCAATGACTCATACTTACATCAAATATCCATCCAAGTGGATTTACATATGAGACTCAACTACCCAACCAAGTGGGTTTACAAAATTTGACGCAGCTACCCGACCAAGTGGGTTTACAAATTCGACAAGTCCTTACAAGACTGAATATTACAATTTTACATCATGGGTCTTAACAAGACCTTTTCATCAAATTACAAATGTGAATTTTCATAACCAACACCAGAAAGTCCTCAAGAAGGAGAACATATTTCCGAATCATCATAATTCCAACAATGCATTATACTCAGCAACGCTAAATGTCCCCCTGAATCTGTGCATCCAAGCATCCTTTCCATATGACTAAGGCTCCCCCTTAGTTTGTACATCCTGAACACTTTCACCAACAAATCATCAAGGCATCTTTATCAAAACATGAGAAAAGAATTATGAGAACTGGAACACCACCAGATATACCAAACAGTATCAGAGATACCAAACAGCACTGCAGCTATGCTGAAGAGAGCTGACTCCAAGCATAAAATTGTCAGCAATCAGACATACGCGGTTTTCTGTGAAGGAACTCGCGTATATACGCGACTTTGTTTCATGAAACCCGCGTATCCACTGCCATATTCTAAATTTATGCAGATTTGTTCTTTTGACTGGCAGAGAACACTCCCAGCTTCTGTCTTAGATACTCGAACGCTTCCCTGGGCAGAGGTTTGGTAAAGATATCAACAACTTGTTCTTTGGAGGGAACATACTCCAACTTCACTGTTTGCTCAAGCACTTGTTCATGTAAGAAGTGATACTTGATGGGAATGTGCTTGGTCTTTGAATGCATAACAGGATTCTTTGAAATACTGATGGCACTTGTATTGTCACACTTAATGGGGACAGGAGGAGTACATTTGATTTAAAAATCTTGTAAGGTTTGCATCATCCAAATGAGTTGAGTGCAACAAGATGCGGCAGCCACATATTCTGCTTCTGCTGTAGATAAGGCAATAGAATTTTGCTTCTTGCTGAACCAAGATACTAATCGGGGCCCCATGTAGAATGCACCACCACTAGTGCTTTTCCGATCATCAACACTTCCAGCCCAATCTGCATCAGTGTAAGCATGAAGAGTAAGATCAGCATTCTTTGGATACCATAGACCAAAGTCTTGAGTTCCTTGTAGATATTTGAATATTCTTTTAACAGCCTGAAGGTGAGACTCTTTTGGATTAGCTTGGAATCACCCAACAATCCCAACTGCATGCATAATGTCTGGTCTAGTCCCAGTGAGATAAAGTAGACTTCCTATCATCGATCTGTATTCTGGTTGATTCACTGTGGGAGAATCATCATTAGAACTGAGACTGCATCCGGTTATCATTGGTGTACTTACATGTTTGCATTCTTCCATGCCATACTTCTTCAGAATTTGCTTAAGATATTTTGTTTGTGACAGAAATATACCATCTGCAGCTTGATGCACTTGTAAGCCAAGAAAGAATGTTAGTTCCCCAAGTAGAGACATTTCAAATTCTTGCTGCATGACAGAGGCAAATTTTTGACTCATAGATTCTTCGTTACTCCCAAAAATGATATCATCAACATATACAACCACAATCAATAGTTTATCATTTTTCAATTTTTGTGTATAAGTTGCTATCAGCAGACCCCTTTGAAAATCCTTGTTGATGAAGATATTTGTCAAGACGATAATACCATGCCCTTGGAGCTTGTTTGAGACCATATAGAGCCTTTTTAAGTCTACAAACAAGATTTTCATCATTTCCCAAAATGAATCCTTCCGGTTGTTATATATATACTTCTTCTTCTAGATCACCATTAAGAAAAGCAGATTTAACATCCATTTGATAAACTTTGATTTGTTGATAACTTGAAAAAGCAAGAAACATTCTTATGGCTTCAAGTCTAGCTACAGGAGCAAAAGTTTCTTCAAAGTCTATACCTTCTTGTTGAGTATACCCTTTGCAAACCAACCTAGCTTTGTTTCTTACAACATCCTCATTCTCATTTAACTTGTTCTTGAAAATCCATTTAGTTCCAATGACATTTTTATCATGTGGTCTTGGTACCAATTCCCAAGTGTCATTCTTTTCAATTTGATCAAGCTCTTCATTCATGGCTTGCTTCCAACATTCATCTTTGCTAGCTTGATTGACATTGTGTGGTTCAATTGTGGATAGAAGTGCCAGATGACTAGAAGATCCTACAAGAGTTCTCCTTGTTCGTACACCTGATTCCTTGTCTCCCAAAATTTGAGATTCAGGATGATTCTTTTGAACATATCTGGATGGAGATTTTTCAGATAGATCATCTTCAAGCTCTTCATTGGATCCACTGTCTATATCATTTCTATTTGATGTAGAAGGACATAAGTCACCATCATCTTCTTTTGTTGTTTGTTTTTCTTCTTTAGGAGCTGCAGGAGACTCATCAATAACAACATCAATACATTCAACAATCTTTTGAAGCCTTTCATTATAACATTTGTATGCTTTGCTTGAATATGAGTAACCAAGGAAAATTCCTTTATCTGATCTAGGTTCGAACTTGCCAAGCTTTTCATCATTATTTTTGATAAAGCATTTGCTTCCAAAAACTCTAAAATGCTTTACGGAGGGATATTTACCATACCAGAGTTCATATGGAGTTTTATCATTGTTTACCCGAACATGAGCTTTGTTGAGAATGTTTGCTGCTGTATGTGTTGCTTCTCCCCAGAAAGTGTGAGGTATTCCAGAATCATCAATCATAGCTCTAGCCATTTGTTGAATTGTTCTATTCATTCTTTCTGCTACGCCATTTTGTTGTGGAGTGCCAGCTACTGAGAATTGTCTTTTTATGCCATGTTGTTCACAAAATTCAAGGAATTCATTTGATGTATATTCTCCTCCTCGATCAGATCTGAGACACTTGATTTTTAGATCCAATTCATTTTCAGCCAGTGCTTTGAAGCTCAGAAATTTTTCAAATGCTTCATCTTTGTGTTTAATGAACCCGATCCAACACATTCTACAGTAATCATCAATGAATAAGATATAGTATTCTTCCCCACGCGGTGTCTTCTTTCTCACAGGTCCACATATGTTAGTATGAATGAGTTCAAGAGGCTTACTTGATGATCCTTCTTTGGCATTAAACCGTACTCTAGTCTGCTTACCGAATTGACAAGATTTGCATATGATACTTTCTGGTGGATTAATATTGGGAAGATCACGAACAGCTTGAAGTCTGCTTGCTTTTTTGATTTGAGAGAAGCTCAGATGCCCCAGCCTTCTATGCCATAGCCAATTTTCTGAAGATTTGCTCAGGTAACATTGATCTTTGTAGCCCTTTAGTATATACAGGTTGCTTGGATTTCTTTTTCCTTTTATAATAATTTTACCTGTATCAAGATCACGAACCACACATTCTTTTGAACTAAAAACAACTTCTGTTCCTTGATCACGCATTTGACTTACACTTAACAGGTTATGCCTCAATCCATCCACATACATGACATCTTTAGCCTTCACCTTTTATTTTAGAAACACTGACCCTTTTCCTTTAATTATAGCAGGAGTATCATTTCCAAAAGTAACTTTCTTTTCCTTTTCTAGAGCATTATATGAAAGAAGTTTTCTTTTGTCACCTGTCATGTGTCTTGAACACCCACTATCGATGTACCATTGATTTTATTCACCTTTTGCAAATAATGTTATCCCACAATTTTCAACCGGAGGTTCTTTCTTTTTCCACACTTTAGAGCTTGAGGGAACATGTTCTTTTGGCTGGATCTTGTTCCTGCATTCAGATTCTTCATGGCCAAAGTTATTGCAATAAGTACATTCAACTTCACTTTGAAGAGGAGAAAAGTTGTTATAGGTATTCTTCTTTGGTTCAGTATCCAAAATTTTCTTTCTTGCTTCTCTTGTCATGATGGTTTTATATGCAACACATTGAACAGCTTTATGACCAAAATTGTGACATGTGAAACATTTCCCATTGAAGTAGAAATTTCTGCGATCATGGAATCTTCTATTTGAATTTACCTGTTTGGTGTAGCGTCTTTGAAAGCTATCCCTGTTAGTGTTTCTTGAATTGAGATGGTCCTGCTTTCCCTGTAGAGATCCTTTATTCCCTTGCTGAGTTGCTGAATGTAGTAAACCACCTGTAGCTGCTTTTAGATAGTTTGGTGCTGAAGCTTGAGAAGATTCTCCGGTATATCCAAGACCTGTCTTTATAAGAGGAGAACGTTGTACCTTGATAATCTCATCTAAGGTTTCATATCCTTTAGCAAATCTAAGATTCAAGGTCTTTGCTTTCTCAACTTCTTTTCTTTGACTTACCACTTCACATTCCAATTTTTCAATATGTTTCTTTGCTTCTTCAAGCTGCTTTTCAATGGTCTCTCTGATTATCTTTTGTTCTTCTAAGAGAATTTTATAATCTTCTAAGCGTAGTTTGAGTTGATTGTTTTCTTCAAGAAAATCATTTTCCTCTAGAGCATCCATAAAAGTATCCTTTTCTTCTTTTTTTTCAAATGCCATGAGAAGTCTAAGATCTTCTTCACATTCTTCCTCACTATCAGATGACCCATCACTGTCTTCATTAGTATAGTAACTTTTCTTAGAGCTAGATCGGTTCTTATTCCTTCTTACTACTTCTTTTCCTTTATAAGGAAATTTTGCAGCATAATGACCAACGTTTCCACACTCAAAACATTTGAAAGGAAGCTTACCTTTGAATCTTCCAGTTCCTATTTGGAGTTTTCTCACGAAATTCGCTTCTTCTTCATCAGATATGTAGCTGGATTCTTTGACGACTTCCTTTTCTTTTCCTCTTGCAGATACCTTAAAAGCAACTTCTCTGATTTGAGAAGGACCTCCTTGTCTCATTTCGAAAGCAGTCAGAATACCATGTAATTGAACAACAGTAAGAGTTTGCAGATCTTGCCTTTCTTCAATAGCTGAGACTTTAGAGTCAAATTTTGAAGTCAAGGATCTTAAGACTTTTTCCACCAGAGTAGTATCAGTTATGGTTTCACCCAAATTTCTCATTCGATTTACAACATCATCTAGACGAAGAAAGAAACTGGCAACACTTTCATCACTATGCATCTTCAAATTTTCATATTCAATTCTAAGAGTTTGGAGTTTTGCACTTTTTACCTTTGTGTCTCCTTCATAGCTTAGAATGATTTTGTCCCATATGTCTTTTGCCGAATGTAGTCGCATCACTTTAGCAAATTCTGATTCAGACATGCTTCCCAATAAGACATTCACTGCTTTGGCATTGATTTCATACTTCTTTCTTTCAGCTGCATCAGTAGGAATACTTGCCGAGTATTGATAACCTTCTTCCACGATTGCCCATACATCTGCACCAAGAATTTGCATATATGCTTTTGTTCGTACCTTCCAGAATATCAGATTGCTTCCATTGAATAGAGGTGGCTTTATAGACATCACTCCTTCTTGACTTCCCATTGCGACGGATCTTCTTCAAGAGATCAAGCTTCTGCAGAAGAACCTGCTCTGATACCAATTGTTGGGAAAAATACTGAAAGGGGGGGGGGGTGAATCAGTATTTACATCATATTCAAAACTTTTTAATTTTCTTTACTTCAAAAACCCATACGCTACTTTCCTGATGCAGACTCGCGTATATACGCGGATACCCTTTATGAAACTCGCGTATACACAGATATCTAATTATGTCATTAGTTCTTCACTTAAATCATTCCATCATTTATTCATCAGATTTTTAATAAACAGTAAACATGTGCAGTAAGAACAGAGTAAACCATCACACAAAGCATCACACATGAACACCAGGATTTTTAGGTGGAAACCCAAGTCGGGAGAAAACTACCGCTGCAGTTGCTCAGCCTTCAATATTTTATTATAGAGAAAACATCTTACAACATATGTGCTGGTGCAGACTCCTACCAGCACGCAGGCACCCACCTGCGCTCGTTTACCAGCCTCTCCTGGAAGGGAGCTCCAACCCCCCTGACTCGTTTACCAGCCTCTCCTAGAAGGGAGCTACGACCCCCTGATCTCGTTTACCAGCCTCACCTGGAAGGGAGCTACAACCCCCTGACTGAAGGCTACAACCCTCAGCACCCCTTCGGACCACATTTCATCAATTTTCACACTGGATCCAACAACTTCAATAGAACAATGCTTGTAGGCCACGTTTCATCATATTTTCAGACTGGACCCTCTTCATACATTTAAACTCAATCATACAACCAAACTGATGCAAACAACTCAGAACAGTAGAATACAGATAGCAGTAATACAGCAGAATAGATCAGTCATTTCTTACCACAGACTTCAGCAAACCCTAGTTTGCATACGCGCTTTCACTTCACCGATGTCGCGTATATACGCGCTTCCATTCATACAAAACAACGTATACTTCTGTACATATTACAGAACCAATTTAATTGCGCATACGCGCTTTTCTTTCGGCGAAGCCGCGTATATACGCGCTTCCTTTTCGGCGAACTAGCGTATGGTTCTTCAGAGATTTTAGGTCATTGCATTTCTTCAGAACAGATACTTCACACAGATTTAACCCTTCACTTCAGACAGATGTTCGCCTCTTCTTGGATCTAATCACTCCATAAACAGATCTAGCAAATACAAGCACATTTCAGATCTAGATCCCCTTCTTCATCATTGGTGCATCATACACTCAGATTTATCATTCAAGTGTAACCCTTTCCATTCAGATCTACTTAAGAGAGAAGTATTCATTCAAGCTCAGACATCTTGCACCCACACTCATGATATGCATAAGGAATTTCATCTCTTTATATAGGTTTATCTTTTTTCAATACCATGAGCCCCTTTTTCAATACCATGAGCCAAAAAAACATTACTTCCGATGGTATTCCTGGACGGGGTCAATTAGGCGGATCATTACCCAATACAATGGGTCAATACCATGGTGGTTACCCCTGGTTTTGCACTTTTAGAGCGCTTTAGCCCATACGCTACTTTGCACGTTCTTTTCCACGTGCATACGCGACTTACCTTAGACAGATCCGCGTATGCCTTGAGACATACTCTTACACCATAGATTTAGCACAATCTGAATTCCTTTCTTAACTGCCTTTTGTACTCACTGTAGATACATCAGATTTACTTCATTAAGAACATATTCTATCAAGCACAACTTCATCAAGTAAGTTGTCATCATCTTCATCAAGGTGGGTTGCCATCAAGGACAACACTCTGCATCATATTGCCAACAATCTCCCCCTTTGGACTTGATGGCAACCACAATGGTGTTTGGTTACCACAACAGATAGGTACATTAAGAATACAATGACATCATGTCACTCTCTCCATTTTTGACACCATTCAAACACCTTGTCACTCTCCCCCTTTGACATCAAGGGCAAAGGGCGGACCAAAACCAACATACTCTCCCCCTGAGTTCATGCTGAATTTTCAAGCATATTTTTCAATGAGGTACATGACTCTATGAACTTCCTATCACCAATGACTTATACTTACATCAAAGATCCATCCAGGTGGATTTACATATGAGACTCAACTACCCAACCAAGTGGGTTTACAAAATTTGACTCAGCTACCCAACCAAGTGGGTTTACAAATTCGACCAGTCCTTACAAGATTGAATATTACAATCTTACATCATGGGTCTTAACAAGACCTTTTCATCAAATTACAAATGTGACTTTTCATAACCAACACCAGAAAGTCCTCAAGAAGGAGAACATATTTCCGAATCATCATAATGCCAACAATGCATTATACTCAGCAACGCTAAAGCTCCCCCTGAATCTGTGCATCCAAGCATCCTTTCCATATGACTAAGGCTCCCCCTTAGTTTGTACATCCTGAACACTTTCACCAACAAATCATCAAGGCATATTTATCAAAACATGAGAAAATAATTATGAGAACTGGAACACCACCAGATATACCAAACAGTATCAGAGATACCAAACAGCACTGCAGCTGTGCTGAAGAGAGCTGACTCCAAGCAGAAAATTGTCAGCAATCAGACATACGCGGTTTTCTGTGCAGGAACTCGCGTATATATGCGACTGTGTTTCATGAAACCCGCGTATCCACTGCCATATTCTAAATTTATGCAGATTTGTTCTTTTGACTGGCAGAGAACACTCCCAGCTTCTGTCTTAGATACTCCAACGCTTCCCTGGGCAGAGGTTTGGTAAAGATATCAGCAACTTGTTCTTTGGAGGGAACATACTCCAACTTCACTGTTTGCTCAAGCACTTGTTCACGTAAGAAGTGATACTTGATGGGAATGTGCTTGGTCTTTGAATGCATAACAGGATTCTTTGAAATACTGATGGCACTTGTATTGTCACACTTAATAGGGATAGGAGGAGTACATTTGATTTGAAAATCTTGTAAGTTTTTCATCATCCAAAGGAGTTGAGTGCAACAAGATGCAGCAGCCACATATTCTGCTTCTGCTGTAGATAAGGCAATAGAATTTTGCTTCTTGCTGAACCAAGATACTAATCGGGGCCCCATGTAGAATGCACCACCACTAGTGCTTTTCCGATCATCAACACTTCCAGCCCAATCTGCATCAATGTAAGCATGGAGAGTAAGATCAGCATTCTTTGGATACCATAGACCAAAGTCTTGAGTTCCTTGAAGATATTTGAATATTCTTTTAACAGCCTGAAGATGAGACTCTTTTGGATTAGCTTGGAATCGTCCAACAATCCCAACAGCATGCATAATGTCTGGTCTAGTCCCAGTGAGATAAAGTAAACTCCCTATCATCGATCTGTATTCTGGTTGATTCACCATGGGAGAATCATCCTAAGAACTGAGATTGCATCCGATTATCATCGGTGTACTTACAGGTTTGCATTCTTCCATGCCATACTTCTTCAGAATTTGCTTAAGATATTTTGCTTGTGATAGGAATATACCATCTGCAGTTTGATGCACTTGCAAGCCAAGAAAGAATGTTAGTTCCCCAAGTAAGGACATTTCAAATTCTTGCTGCATGACAGAAGCAAATTTTGACTCAAAGATTCTTCGTTACTCCCAAAAATGATATCATCAACATATACAACCACAATCAATAGTTTATCATTTTCAACTTTTGTGTATAAGTTGCTATCAGCAGACCCCTTTGAAAATCCTTGTTGATGAAGATATTTGTCAAGACGATAGTACCAAGCCCTTGGAGCTTTTTTGAGACCATATAGAGCCTTTTTAAGTCTACAAACAAGATTTGCATCATTTCCCAAAATGAATCCTTCCGGTTGTTCTATATATACTTCTTCTTCTAGATCACCGTTAAGAAAATCAGATTTAACATCCATTTGATAAACTTTGATTTGTTGATAACTTGAAAAGGCAAGAAACATTCTGATGGCTTCAAGTCTAGCTATAGGAGCAAAAGTTTCTTCAAAGTCTATATCTTCTTGTTGAGTATACCCTTTGCAAACCAGTCTAGCTTTGTTTCTTACAACATCCCCATTCTCATTTAACTTGTTTTTGAAAATCCATTTAGTTCCAATGAAATTTTTATCATGAGGTCTTGGTACCAAATCCCAAGTGTCATTTTTTTCAATTTGAACAAGTTCTTCATCCATGGCTTGCCTCCAACATTCATCTCTGCTAGCTTGATTGACATTGAGTGGTTCAATTGTGGATAGAAGTGCCATATGACTAGAAGATCCCACAAGAGTTCTCCTTGTTCGTACACTTGATTCCTTGTCTCCCAAGATTTGAGATTCAGGATGATTCTTTTGAACATATCTAGATGGAGCTTTTTCAGATAGATCAGTTTCAGGTTCATCATTGGATTCACTGTCTATATCAAATGTAGAAGGCCATAACTCATCATCATCTTCTTTTCTTGTTTGTTTTTCTTCTTTAGGAGCTGCAGGAGACTCGTCAATAACAACATCAATACATTCAACAATCTTTTGAAGCCTTTCATTATAACATTTGTAAGCTTTGCTTGAAGATGATTAACCAAGGAAAATCCCTTTATCTGATCTAGGTTCGAACTTGCCAAGCTTTTCATCATTATTTTTGATAAAGCATTTGCTTCCAAAAACTCTAAAATGCTTTACGGAGGGAGATTTACCATACCAGAGTTCATATGGAGTTTTATCACTGTTTACCCGAACATGAGCTTTGTTGAGAATATTTGCTGCTGTATGTGTTGCTTCTCCCCAGAAAGTGTGAGGTATTCCAGAATCATCAATCATAGCTCTATCCATTTGTTGAATTGTTCTATTCATTCTTTCTGCTACGCCATTTTGTTGTGGAGTGCCAGCTACAGAGAATTGTCTTTTTATGCCATGTTGTTCACAAAATTCAAGGAATTCATTTGATGTATATTCTCCTCCTCGATCAGATCTGAGACACTTGATTTTTAGATCCAATTCATTTTCAGCCAGTGCTTTGAAGCTCAGAAATTTTTCAAATGCTTCATCTTTGTATTTAATGAACCCGATCCAACACATTCTAGAGTAATCATCAATGAATAAGATATAGTATTCTTCCCCACGTGGTGTCTTCTTTCTCACAGGTCCACATATGTCAGTATGAATGAGTTCAAGAGGCTTACTTGATGATCCTTCTTTGGCATTAAACCATACTCTAGTCTGCTTACCGAATTGACAAGATTTGCATATGATACTTTCTGGTGGATTAATATTGGGAAGATCACGAACAGCTTGAAGTCTGCTTGCTTTGTTGATTTGAGAGAAGCTCAGATGCCCCAGCCTTCTATGCCATAGCCAATTTTCTGAAGACTTGCTTAAGTAACATTGATCTATGCCGTTTAGTACATACAAGTTGCTTGGATTTCTTTTTCCTTTTATAATGATTTTACCTGTATCAAGATCACGAACCACACATTCTTTGGAACTGAAGACCACTTCTGCTCCTTGATCACACATTTGACTAACACTTAACAGGTTATGCCTTAATCCATCCACATACATGACATCTTTAGCCTTCACCTTTTCTTTTAGAAATACCGACCCTTTTCCTTTAATTACAGCAGGAGTATCATTTCCAAATGTAACTTTCTTTTCTTTTTCTAGAGCATTATAAGTATGAAGTTTGCTTTTGTCACCTGACATGTGTCTTGAGCACCCACTATCGATGTACCATTGATTTTCTTCTCCTTCCGCAAATAATGCTATCCCACAATTTTCAACTGGTGGTTCTTTCTTTTTCCATATTTTAGAGCTCGAGGGAACATGTTCTTTTGGCTGGATCTTGTTCCTGCATTCAGATTCTTCATGGCCAAAGTTATTACAATAAGTGCATTCAACTTCACTTTGAAGAGGAGAAAAATTGTTATAGGTATTCTTCTTTGGTTCAGTATCCAACATTTTCTTTCTTGCTTCTCTTGTCATGATGGTTTTATATGCAACACATTGAACAACTTTATGACCAAAATTGTGACATGTGAAACATTGCCCATTGAAGTAGAAATTTCTGCAATCATGGAATCTTCTATTTGAATTTACCTGTTGGGTGTAGCGTTTTTGAAAGCTATCCATGTTAGTGTTCCTTGAATTGAGATGGTTCTGCTTTCCCTGTATAGATCCTTTATTCCCTTGCTGAGTTGTTGAATGTAGTAAACCACCTGTAGCTACTTTTAGATAGTTTGGTGCTGAAGCTTGAGAAGATTCTCCGGTATATCCAAGACCTGTCTTTATAAGAGGATAATGTTGTACCTTGATAATCTCATCTAAGGTTTCAGATCCTTTAGCGAATCTAAGGTTCAAGGTCTTTGCTTTCTCAACTTATTTTCTTTGACTTACCACTTCACATTCCAATTTTTCAATATGTTTCTTTGCTTCTTCAAGCTGCTTTTCAATGGTCTCTCTGATTATCTTTTGTTCTTCTAAGCGTAGTTTGAGTTGATTGTTTTCTTCAAGAAAATCATTTTCCTCTAGAGCATCCATAAAAGTGGGATTTCTTCGTTCAAATGCCATGAGAAGTCTAAGATCTTCTTCACATTCTTCCTCACTATCGATGACCCATCACCGTTCTCTTCATTAGTATTGTAACTTTTCTCTAGAGCTAGATCTACTCTTATTCCTTTCATTTACTTTTTCTTCCTTTATAAGGACATTTAGCAGCATAGTGACCAACTTTTCCACACTCAAAACATTTGAAGGGAAGCTTACCTTTGAATCTTCCAATTCCTAGTTGGAGTTTTCTCACGAAATTCGCTTCTTCTTCATCGGATATATAGCTGGATTCTTTGACAACTTCCTTTTCTTTTCCTCTTGCAGATACCTTAAAAGCAGCTTCTTTGATTTGAGAAGGACCTCCTTGTCTCATTTCAAAAGAAGTCATAATACCATGTAATTGAACAATAGTAAGAGTTTGCAGATCTTGCCTTTCTTCAATAGCTGAAACTTTAGAGTCAAATTTTGAAGTCAAGGATCTTAAGACCTTTTCCACCAGAGTAGTATCGCTTATGGTTTCACCCAAATTTCTCATCCGATTTACAATATCATCCAGACGAAGAAAGAAACTGGCAACATTTTCATCACTATGCATCTTCAAATTTTCATATTCAATTCTAAGAGTTTGGAGTTTTGCACTTTTTACCTTTGTATCTCCTTCATAGCTCAGAATGATTTTGTCCCATATTTCTTTTGCTGAATGTAGTTGCATCACTTTAGCAAATTCTGATTCAGACATGCTTCCTAACAAGACATTCACTGCTTTGGCATTGATTTCATACTTCTTCCTTTCTGCTGCATCAGTAGGAATACTTGCTGGGTATTGATAGCCTTCTTCCACGATTGCCCATACATCTGCACCAAGACTTTGTAGATACGCTTTTGTTCGTACCTTCCAGAATATCAGATTGCTTCCATTGAATAGAGGTGGATTTATAGACATCACTCCTTCTTGACTTCCCATTGCGACGGATCTTCTTCAAGCGATCAAGCTTCTGCAGAAGAACCTGCTCTGATACCAATTGTTGGGAAAAATACTGAGAGGGGGGGTGAATCAGTATTTACAGCATATTCAAAACTTTTTACTTTTCTTTACTTCAAAACCCATATGCTACTTTCCTGAAGAAGACTCGCGTATATACGCGGATACCCTTTATTAAACTCGCGTATACACAGAGAACTAATTATGTCATTAATTCTTCACTTAAACCATTCCATCATTTATTCATCAGATATTCAATAATCAGTAAACATGTGTAGTAAGAACAGAATAGACCATCACACAAAGCATCACACATGAACACCAGGATTTTTAGGTGGAAACCCAAGTCGGGAGAAAACCACCGCTGCAGTTGCTCAGCCTTCAATATTTTATTATATAGAAAACATCTTACAACATATGTGCTGGTGCAGACTCTACCAGCACGCAGGCACCCACCTGCGCTCGTTTACCAGCCTCTCCTGGAAGGGAGCTCCAACCCCCTGACTCGTTTACCAGCCTCTCCTGGAAGGGAGCTACGACCCCCCGATCTCGTTTACCAGCCTCACCTGGAAGGGAGCTACAACCCCCCGACTGAAGGCTACAACCCTCAGCACCACCTTGGACCACGTTTCATCAATTTTCACACTGGATCCAACAACTTCAATAGAACAACACTTGCAGGCCACGTTTCATCATATTTTCAGACTGGACCCTCTTCATACATTTAAGCTCAATCATACAACCAAACTGATGCAGACAACTCAGAACAGTAGAATACAGATAGCAGCAATACAGCAGAATAGATCAATCATTTCTTACCACAGACTTCAGCAAACCTTAGTTTTCATACGTGCTTTCACTTCACTGATGTCGCGTATATACGCGCTTCCATTCACACAAACCAGCGTATACTTCTGTACATATTATAGAACCAATTTAATTGCGCATACACGCTTTTATTTCAGCGAAGCCGCGTATATACGCGCTTCCTCTTCGGCGAACTAGCGTATGGTTCTTCAGAGATTTTAGGTCATTGCATTTCTTCAGAATAGATACTTCACACAGATTTAACCCTTCACTTCAGACAGATGTTCGCCTCTTCTTGGATCTAATCATTCCATAAAAGATCTAGCAAATACAAGCACATTTCAGATCTAGATCCCCTTCTTCATCATCGGTGCATCATACACTCAGATTTATCATTCAAGTGTAACCCTTTCCATTCAGATCTACTTCAGAGAGAAGTATTCATTCAAGCTCAGACATCTTGCACCCACACTCATGATTTGCATAATGAATTTCATCTCTTTATATAGGTTTATCCTTTTTCAATACCATGAGCCCCTTTTTCAATACCATGAGCCAAAAAAACATTACTTCCGATGGTATTCCTGGACGGGGTCAATTAGGCGGATCATTACCCAATACAATGGGTCAATACCATGGTGGTTACCCCTGGTTTTGCACTTTTAGAGCGCTTTAGCCCATACGCTACTTTGCACGTTCTTTTCCGCGTGCATACGCGACTTACCTTAGATGTATCCGCTCACAGATGCCTTGAGATATACTCTTCACACCATATATAGATTAGATTCAATCATCTTTTCTTCACCGCTCTTAT
This sequence comes from Pinus albicaulis, assembly GCA_034641835.2. Classification (NCBI taxonomy): domain Eukaryota; kingdom Viridiplantae; phylum Streptophyta; class Pinopsida; order Pinales; family Pinaceae; genus Pinus; species Pinus albicaulis. Next base: position 4,524,391 of record CM076571.1, read on the forward strand.
CAAATCAGAGATGGTGACCATTTTACTTATTAAGAAGACAGCCCATCAAGCACACCTCATCAAGTAAGTTGAAAGTCATCATTCAATTTGCTTCATGCTACCACAGACAACAATCTGCATCATAGCCAAGCGCGTAACTCACATATCAAGCGTACAATTGGTTATGTGAAGGGTCAATAGCTACTGAGCGATGGTAGAGGCACAGAGTTGAATTGGATCTGCAAACAGTGAAGTAAAGGAATGACCGATGACAAATTCAATGCTGAATGGTCGTTGATAATCGCGTCGGAATGGAAAAATGTTTACATAACGCTGAACATAACAATGGGTCTCGGATGTGAATGTATTAAAAATATGTTTGTTGGAGGATCGGGTCGAGGTGAATATCGGATCGTTTACAGTGCGACGTCGTCCAATCCTTGAGATTGGAGATTCTGATTGAATTTGCATCGGATCGCCGATTGACTCGGATTGGAGGTATTTCATATTTGCATATGATCGATTGCCGATTAATTCACATTGGTATACATTGAAGGTTGCATATAATTGAAATCCACATATTGCTGTGTATTGTATTATGGTTGAGCGTGGGATCTTAATACTTAGCACGTATATCGTGTATTTGCAATGGTTATTTAGTCCAATAAGGGAGATGGCTTGATATTAATGTAGATCCACGTTGTAAAGTTAAAAGGCTTAAAACCTAGAAAGCATCCGTCGAGACTTAGTGGGCCATAACCCAGAGGCTCACGATCGAAATCTTTACATGAAAAGGGATTTTGGTGATACCCCAGGATCTCTTTTCATCATTAATGAGGTTGGTAAAATTAGTTTGTGGGATCATGGTTGGGTTAACTGGGGCTACCACTTCTATACCCAAGTTAACCTCGATTCCGTGGTCCCCATTGTTTATTCTTCTGACGACTGGATCAGACACGGTGGCTGATGAAGTGGATGGTACAGAGTTGTGGGGTTCTCGAGAGATGGATGAGGTTGTGGGTGGTAGTTGGTGGGTGCGAGGTGGCGATGCGCGGACGTTTAAGAAATCAAGGGGGGATATGAGGTTGTGGGGTGTTAATACTATGGCCTTCTCGGGCTCAACTGTCAGCTCTTCTTGGATTGGCACCCCTGCACTCAACTGTCGAGGTCATTAGGGGAATTTTGAGGTCTAAAATGGACCTCCTAAGAAAAATGTACAACAAAAATAAACTTTATAACAACCAATAGGATTCAAGATGATGATGTCAACCATGGGGGATGATTCACCATTTTTTAAATAAAAGGGTAAAAATATTAAAAAATAATAAAACAATAAAACTACTTTTTCAACTCGTATTTTCAACATATCTCCCAAAACTGTTACTCAAATTTCGAGTGGGAGTACTCGTTGGACGCAAAATTTAATTCCTCATCCAAGGAGTACCCATGTTGCATACTTTTGATGAACCTTGCTACATGAAAAATGAGAAATACATAAAAAAACGTGATTACAATCACATTTTTCATGTATTTCTTATTTTTCGTGTAGTAGAACCCATCGAAAGTATGCAACATGGGTACTCCTTGGATGAGGAATTAAATTTCGCATCCAATGAGTGCTCTCGCTCGAAATTTGAGTAAAAAATTTAGGAGATAAGTTGAAAATATGAGTTGAAAAAGTAGTTTTTTCATTTTTCCCTCTAAAATTTGATGATGTCATCAAATCTTATTTGATTCTTTCCACTATTATTTTATAATTTCCTTAGGGGGCCCATTTTAGACCTCAAAATTCCCCTAATGGGATCCTCCCCTGTGAGGTCGACCACCGAGCTAGATTCTGCAACCTTGGCCCTTTTTGCCTTTGGTGCCGCTACTAGTTTCGTAGCTTTACTCTTTCCCACCAATGTTGTAGTCATCGGGGGAGGGGAATTAAAAAAAACATTGGGTATGGGCGTAAATACAGAGGCTATGTTGAAATATGGATTAGGCTGGGATGCCTGAAATTCTGAAAATGTTGGAAATGTAGTAGCATCACTTGATAGTACTTGAACTACTCAGTTAAAGCTTTTTACCTTGGTGTTCAGTTGCTAAATAATCGGGAAGAGCTGTAGGTTTGACATCCTTGTTGCTACTTCCTCCGAATTTTCTCCCAGTAGAATTTTTGGCAGCATCTCGTCAAAGAAGTACATGTACACTCCATCCCTGATCTCCATCACCACTCCTAGTCATGAACAGACCTCTATGTGGAAGGTTTCTTCGTCAATCTGGAATTTCAGAGGCCTCATCTGGAACGTTGTTTCTGGTACAAATGTAGGCCTGAGAAAATTATGTTTATGTGTGACTCCGAACTAGACCTGCTCACTATATCCATCTAGTATATTTCTTGCAATCCTTTGTTGACTCATTACGACGTCAACCATTTGACCATACCAAACTCTGAATGCTTCTGCATTCACTTCCTTTGTGCTTGGGTCTCCAGACACTTTCCATGGCACAAACTTCATAGCCATAGGTTGGTCTTCTGCTATCTCCACTGGTATCCTGATGTTGGGGAAGGTCCACTTCCACATGGCCAGCATTATGATCAAATATCCATAGATAAACCCGGTCGCTCTCTTGTAATTGTCCTCGCAAGCTTTGAACAATTATTTTAGCAGGAAAGAGCACCAATTGAGCCTTGTCCCCTGGACACAATGCTTCGCAACCGAAATTGTATCTAATGTGCACTCCCCTTTTGTATAGTGCCTCATTGTCTTGCTAGCAATTAGGTAGCAAGCGAACTTGACCTCTGGTCTATTAATTAGCTCAATCTTTGCCCCCTTTCCTCCTCTTCGTGTGCCATACTTGGCATAGTAGTTTGTGTCTCCAGACTTCTTCGCCCTCTTAGACATAGTTTGGAATGCTGATGACACGTCCCTTCCTTCCTATGACAGTCCAGTCAATCTATGGATGTCTTCGGCATGAATTGGGATTTCCTTTCCCAGCCACAGAGAGCCGTTCTGAACCCCGCTTAACAGAAATTTTGTGCACTGCATCGCAGTGCCTGTGATCCCGAACACTGGTAAGTTCCTTAAATTCATTATAGTGGACTGTTGGATACCCCTGAACTCAGGCAGAACTCTTGTTGCTACCCGCCCTGCTTCTGTCGCATAATTCTCAATGTATACCTACCTTTTTAGTGCAGGAAACTAAAAAGAATCCATGAGGTCTGTGTCGATCAGGGTCTCACTATCATATTTTCCCACAAGGGACTCCATTTTCTGAATTATGTTGTCCAGCTCCTGTTCCACAACTGCTGGGCTTACTCTTGTCATTCTTTCTCATCACTGGTATACCTGAAGAACAATTCTCCCTCTTTTCTCTTGAATTTATTCTTCCAAACACCTTCTCTGTTCTGGTTTTAGTTCAGCTTCCCTTGCTCGTTTGGAGGTTTCTAACTCTAACTCATATTTTTCTGGCATTCTCACTCTTCTCTGCATGCGGGTTATGTAAGTAACCGGCACAGGTGAGGTTGATGAGACCCCATAACTAATTAATTTTTCCCTGGCTTCTCCCGTGGCTACAATTGTGTGATTAGTTAGCTGCTGAGGTGGGTTCTGACATTGCTAATTGTGGTTTTGGGATTTGGGCAGATGCGACGACTGGTGGTTATGTCTAATTATGGAAAATTTATTATAGTATGGGTGATACTAATCATGGTAATTATTTCCAAAACTTAGTAATCCTACGAACTGACATTGGTACTATGCTTAATGATGATGGGCTGATGTTCGGCACGCTTGGATGACATGCTGGACACTACCCTTCCCAAACCACTATTGGTTGTGTTGCGGTCCCCGGAACTCAACTGTATTTTGTTTTATTATGTTGAATCCTATCCATGCTCATCTCGGGTGCGAGAGAATTATTGACTCTAACCTACCCTACTGACTCCTCTCAGTTGCGAGAGTTATTGGAATTGAAATGGTAAACTTACTCATGGTAGGGCTTCAGGTGTGCGTCGTTGACCCATCCCTGTAGAACTTGGTCGTTTAGTTGTGCCAACCGAACTGCTTCTGTCTCTTTAATGTCTATGACATGAAATGGTCCTATCCAATGCATCTACAGTTTCCCTGGGAACTTCTAGTATTTACTGTCGGATAGTAGAACTTTCTCCCCAACCTAAAAAGTATTGTGCTTAATATGCCAGTCATGCCAAGCTTTCTGTCTCTCCTTCTGTACCGTCTGATGAAATTCCACAAGAAATCATTCTTCTTCAAGTTCTTGCAGCTCCTGCAATCACTCCTTTAGGGATTCTTCTTCAGATAGTTGTAGGGTTGTTGTGATTAGAAGGCTTGGTATGATTAATTCCACTGGGACTACCACTTCTCTCCCGTAAAATAGCTGGAATGGCGTCTGGTTGTTTAATCGTTTTACCGTTGTTCGGTATGCCCACAGTGTTGCTAGTATTTGTTCATCCCAGTCATCGCGCTGCGCGTTGCATATCTTCATCAGGCCCTTCTCTAGTATCTTGTTGAATGCTTCCACTGTGCCATTTGCTTGTGGATGATATGGAATGCTTTTATGGTGTTGTATCATGAAGCTCTCCAGGAGGGACTTAATGTTGTCATTGATGAAGTGGGTACCCTAGTCATTGGTCAAGCTTTTGGGCGTCCAAATCGGCTGATTATATTTTCAAATATGAACCTAGTAGCAGTCTCTGCCATGCAATTCCTCACTGGTTTTGCTTCTTCCCAACGCGTCAGGTAGTCGGTCACCATTATTATGTACCTTGCCTTTGAGTACCTCGCAGCTAGTGAAATTGGTCCTACAAAATTGACTACCCACTTTTCGAATGGCTGCAGTACTTTTATCGGATGAAGCGGAAGCTCATCTCTGTGAGATGGTCATCTTGTATGCTGACAAACGTCACATTTCTGAACAAATGATTTTTTGTCCTTGTGCACTATTGGCCACCATAAGCCTCCTTGTAGTACCTTGTGTGCCATTGGTTTAGCTCCCACATGCCCTCACGCAACACCACTGTGGCTTTCCCATAGTACAACTTCCCTTTCGTGGTCCAGGACACATCTTCGAAGAATGTGGTCTAGCCCCAACTTGTATAGATGTCTCGCTATCAGCTGATACTCCTCGGCTCAAACTACTAGGTGCCTCTTCTGTGTCAAAGTATATTCTTGTGGACACTGCCCTGTCGTGAGGTAGGCTACTATCTCATTCAGGTAGTCTAGGATGGCTTCTACTCTGAAAAGATCATCATCTATCAACTAATCATCTAGAGATCCTCCATTTTCTCCATTCTCTAGTTGGGATAGGTGATCAGGCCCTACGTTGAGTCTTCCGGGCTTTACAATTACTTCAAAGGTGAACTCCTGGAAAGGTAGGAGCCATCTGCAGATTCTGCCTTATAAGACTGGCTTGTTGACTAAGTATTTCAATGTTGAGTGATCTGTGAAAAAATTGAACTTACCTCCCAACAGGTAGTGGCGGAATTTCTGAAGAGATTACACCATTGCCAATGCCTCCCGCTCTGTCGTTGTGTAGTTTTGTTCTGCTGTTGACAACTTGCGACTGGAAAAATATACCGGATGATCGATAGAAGTGTCTCCAGGTTGAGCCAAGACCGCTCTGAGCGCAATGCCAAACGCATCAATGTGTACATGGAACTGTTTGTCCCAGTCCAGGTGGACTAGTATTGGCGCACTCGCCAACTTTTCCTTTAGGGTGTCCAGGGCCATTCTGCAGCTGTCCATCCACTGGAACTATTTTGATTTCTTCAATAGTTTTGATAAGGGCGTTTCTATCTTGGTGTAGTTGCGAACGAAACGTCAGTAGTAACCTGTGTGGCCCAGCAGTAACCTTAGCTATTTTACCATTTCTGGCGCCTCCATACTGACAATTATTGCTACTTTGGCCGGGCATACACAAACACCTTTATTACATACCACATGCCCTAGCGTGTTCCAAACGGTATGACAAATATACACTTCTTTAGGTTCAACAAGATCTATAGTTGTCGACATCTATCAAACATTACCCTCAACAGGCTTGCATGATATTTTAGTATGCTGTAAATAGTCCAATCGTCCATATAGACTTCTAAGAACTTGTGGATGTATTCCCGGAATGCAGCTATCACAATGCGAGAGAAAACTATAGGTGCATTCTTTAATCTGAATGGCATCACATTGTACAAGAAGGAGCCCCATTCGGTGGTGAATTTTTTCTTTCTCTTGTCTTCCTCCGCTATTCTTACCTGATGGTATCCTGAGAACCCATCGGTGAATGAGTATTCATCGTTCCCCGCGACGTTGTCAAGGACTTTGTCACTGAATGGAGTAGGAAACAGATCATGGATAAAAGCATTGTTTAAGATTTTGTAATCTACACAGACTTGTATCTCCGATTTCTCCTTTTTGCTCTGTATAACTATGGGACTTACCCATTCTGCTTCTTCTACTGGGAATATTAATTCGGCTTTCAACATCTTGTCAATCTCTGCTTTCACCTTTTCCTTTACTCTTGGGTTTAGTCAATATGGTCTATTTTTCACAGGCCTTGCCTCAGGCTTTAGTATTATCCGCATTTCCCCCATCTCCCCTTTTATGCCCTTTAGATCCGCTACTGATGAAGGAAACAAGTCCTCATATTCCTTAAGTAGACTGAATATTTCCTTAGTTGTTTGTTCATCCCAGCAGTCTCCAATTGTCGCCAATTTAGGTTTGTCTTCTGTTCCAATATTTACTTTCTTGGTTCTCAGAGGTAACAGATGGATCCCTTCTGTCATTGGTTCTTCTTTCATGTCTCTCTCCCCTTCTGTTTCTTCAAAATATAGGTGCCTGAGATCCTCCAGATTGTCATCGTCCATCTCACTATTAATTTTTTGACATGCCACCTTTTGTTGGATACCCTAGTATTGAAACGACTACTCGTCCGTCTATTGGATATCCGGGAAGAACAATACGTTATTGATTTCCCGCAATGCCTGTGTAACCAGCTTTGTCTTTCCTTCAAATGAGAAACACTGTGTGAATTTGTTCGCAACTTCCTGCCATTTGTTGGTCCCTCTTCTTTTTTCTTCCGTCAAGTACCAGGCCTTTGGAATTACATCCAGGGAGTGGTTAAACCGATGGACCCACAGTTCTTCGGGATATCCATCAGTTCTCCATTGTGATTCACATTTCTCCAGATGGTTTATGGGGTTTGAGTCCCCTTGGTACCTATCCTTACTTCTAGGTTCCTCCTCCTCTTTAAATCTGGCTTTCAGTGCTGCCGCAACTTCATCCCATCGCGTCAATGAGTTGCGATGGTTACTCCACCATCTTGCAGATGTGGATTGTAATGCCATGTCCATTAATGGTACTCTGTGACTTTCCAGTACCATAGTTTCTATCTTGGCTATGAAAAGACTTACAGCCTTCATATTCGATAAGATTGGGTATTCCTGAATCTTGGCCCCAATCTAATTGACTCTTCCAATATTGGCACATCTCCTTGTATTTGTTTCATAGCCTCCTTGCTGCCAATCATCCCAAGCTATTTCTGATCCTAATTCTGAGCTTTGAATTCTTCTCTAGCTTATAGAGCCTTCTGCCGTCGGGTTAATGTAATCTTCTCTTCTTCCTACGGTCATTTGGTAGAGATGGTCCAGGAGCTGAGCGTCTTCCCTGTTATCCATAGTCTCTGTATATCTCAGTCCCTGGTAGGGGTTGAATGGCTAAGTGACTCTGATTTCCCCATCCTCGAAGATCATCAGTTCTTTCTTCAAGTCAATCACTGCATAATTTTCAAAGGCCTAGTCAATTCCCAACAGTGTAGGGTACGGATCTTTGTCCCCCATGATGTCTATGACTTCAAATTCTGTAAATGTCTTTACTCCAGCAATATCAACTTCAACCTCATCCAATCAACCGATGGGAACAATGCAATACTAGTTCGCCATCCGAAGTTGAATCGGGGAATATGTCAATCTTGGTTTCCCCAATGCCTCCCAAGTTTTCCTTGGTAGGATGTTGACATCAGATCGCAAATCAAGCATGGTGTCTTTAATCTGGAACCCCGCAACTCGTGTGTTCACTCGGAATTCCTTTCTCATCCTTCGTTTGTTTCTCTTGATTCTCTGTACATACTTCTGGTCCACTTCTGCTGATTCTTTTGCTCTGGTGTTCTTCTTTAGCACCCCTTCTAGGTTCTGCTTTAGTTGTTCTAGCAATGGTGCATTGTTAACAATTTTCAAGAAGAGATGGAACCACTCCTGGATCAAAGCTTCAGAATTACTTTGGGTTTCACTGTCTTCCTGAGCTTTCTGTAACTCGATTCCTTTGTTTCCCCCAAACTGGGAAAACGTTTCTACTGCTTCCTGGAAAAATTGAATCTGTTGTTCTGGTTTGATCAAGAGCTTTGGGGACGCTGGTCTGATCAATTTTATTGGGTCCATAGCACGCGTATCTTCCCCCTTTCTTTTTCCTCCTCGTGTCACTATGGCCACGTTTTTCATTTTATGAGTTCCCATTAGCTTGGGTTCTGCATTTACTATATTTGTCCCCCTCTTTCTAGCTCTTTAATCCCATCTTTTGATAGGCTCCAGGAAATCTTCTATTGCGTGTGTGTTAACCCAGCACTGAGAAAACCAGGGTCTTCTAGGGAGTGGACATTCTCTAGCTACATGTTCTTCCTGGTCGCAGTTATAGCATCTTATTGGACCTCTACCTCCTACTCGACCTCCCCTCATGCCTCCTCCTCTTCCTCGGGGAGCTTCGTTTACTCTGTATGAAGGCCAGTCCAGCTGCTCTGCCAGTGCATCCAGTGCTCAGCACTACTCTGTGCTGTGGGTGGTTGAGGCACAAAATTCATAGTATATATTATTTGGAACATTGGAATATTTCTATAAGATCGGGCACAGGCGAGGTTGATGGCCCATACTTTTGCAAATTTCACAATACTCATTGGTGGCTGGACTTTGTTGTGCAGGGAACCCTGTGTATTGCTGCTGCAGTGGATATATCCCTTGGGTGTTTATTTGCGCAACCCCTCCTAGTGGTGGAGTCCCTTGTGCCCCTACAGCCAATGTCCCCACATTTTGGCCCTACAGCAGGGGACATTCGGTTACCACATGTCCCTCCATGAGACAATGTGTGCACCATACATTCGGTCTCACCAGTCGTATGGGTTGAATTTCCTTGAGTTTTTATGTCAGACTGGCTATTTGATGCTGCATACGCATTATAGAGGGGTCTTGTACCACTGCGCCTCCCTTAAACTCTTGCGGGTAACCCGCCATAGCTTCTATCTTCATTGCTTGCTCTAATGTGTCCTGCAACGTGTCGATCCTTTGTTGAGTCAATGGAGTTCAGGTCAAAGGTAGTAGAGCTTTAATGAACCAGTCTCTTTGGTGGTTTGGATCAATTGGATGGTTGAGTTTCCCGATTGCATCCTTGAATCTCTGCATCAAATCCCAAGTAGTTTCCCCTTCTCGGTGCTTGATTTCCCACATCTCTGACAGGCCCTCTTGGTCTGTCTGAGGCAGTTTGAATTCCTTAATGAAATCCCTCTTTACATCTGCCATCGCTGGATTCGGGTGAGCTTCCGACCATTTCATAAACCAGCGTAGGGCTCTCTCCCTAAGGGTGGTCTGAAATTCTATCAACTTCCCAACATCTTGTGTCTGTCGTGCCCTCCATATGGCCTCGCAGAGGTACCAGTGTTGTTCGACGTCGTCATTCCCCTTCCCAGAGAATTCTGGATACCGGGTGAGTGATCTCTCCATGTTCACTTGAACAGGTGTTACTAAAATTAAGTCATTGGATCCTAGTAGTGAGATTGTGCCACTAGCAATCCTAGTACTAGCGTGTGTTACAGTTGGAGACTGAATACTGTGCAACCTACTTAATTCACGTAACTTAACAAAAATTTCACTTATGGGCTAGTAGAGCACCAGTGGAAGGTTGGGACTAGAGCTACTTGAACTGTGGGGGCTAGGAATACCTTGAGATATGGACGTCGGCCTTTCTTGAAATAGTTGCTCCATTGCAACGTGCATTTCCACATCGGACGCCTCCTCTGGGTGCACATATGTACCTTCTCCATTAGACCTCTTTCCTTTCTCCATCTAGGCTGGACTCCTATACACCTACCGCACTTCTTTCATGGCCCCTCCTATATCATGGGGACCCACCTGACCTTCCATTCCCTTTTTCATCTGAGGCGCCTCCTCTTTGTTCTTTCGATCGCTTTCCTATCTTTTTAACTCCCTCATCACCCTCTCTCGCCACATTTGTACAATATACACCCTCCGATGTGCTCGTCGCTCCCTGAGCTTGTTGGTGGCTTGACATCCATAGCCCTACTCCCCCTTTTCACCGTTCTTGTAGCATCTCTTCCTTAATCCCTTCCCCCGGCACCGGAGGGTTTACACTTCCATATCTGCTTTTTGGAATCCCATCAATCCTTCGTCTACCATCAATGCCTTAATCCACAAAGGAATCTCCTTCAACAACTTCCCCCTTAACCTGGACCTGAAGGTATCTTCTGCTCTTGAGAAATACTGGTAGCACTCGGCTGCAAACTCCACTATATATCCATCCAAGGTAGATTCCACCCAAAAACCTACGACTCGAGTTAAATCGGTGTTTGACCGATGAAGGGCCACTAGATCCTCGTGTGCCCACTTGCGATTGATTCTCCGCGACTTTTCCTTGACAACCTTGGTCTGAAGCCTCCTCAACTAGTTGTATAGTTCTTCTGGGAACTTTCCCCAAAAGATTTCGTAGGTATCACTAGCAGAGTCGGAGAATAGAACCAGGTTTTTAATTGTTTTCTCCTTCTGTCGTCTCAGCTCAACTTGCTGACCAATAAAATGATCTAGGTGGTTATCCCACTAGCTTCGCATTTCTCTTTCGAAGATCCGAGATACCATGATCTAGCTCCCAAATTTATTTTCAAGTCCCGGCAACGGAACCATTTGTTGGCGAGAGAACAGGTCTCGCAGAGAAGACCCGGGTTTAGATTAAGGGCCAACAAGGTTTTCCGCCGTAGTCTAGGTTCACATCGGCATTTGCACCTAGCTGCGAAGAGCCGAGAGTCTCACCCGAGGCATGTCGCAACCTTACTATGGTAGGGAGTCGATCGATATCACAACAACAAAAACATCGATAAGGTTGAATCAGAGTTACGTTGGGAGTCTAACACAGTCGCAATACAATGTTCCCTAACATATATCTCTCAACAATGCATTCAGACTTGAAATAAATAAAATTTTAAAATTGATTGGAAAACCATTCATTCAAAGCCCATAACAGATACTCGAAACAACACTTCTGATTATATTAAGCTTCGGCTACAAGTGGCAAACTATTACAAGGCTCAACTGCGTGAGCATACACATAACATAATACAATAAGTCCTATTGGACGGAGAGAGAATTGCAAAAACAAAGAGGAATGGAGAACAATGCAACCCAGATGGAGCTCTCCTGCAGCTCCCTGTTGCCTATTCCCGTCTACACCAACCGTCCTATCCACTGGCTAGTTGCCTATTTGTTCTGCTGCCAGCGCGACTGATAGTTCGTCCTTTCTTCTCGCTCGAATGTCTTTTGTTTCTTTCTGTTCATCAGGAGTTCCACTACTCGTTTCCTTCCGCGCTCTTCCGCCATCTTTGCTTGCTCCTGCAACAGTCGCGACACCTATCATTTGCTCCTTTGCAACCTTGACATCTTTCTGCCTACCAAGGTTGCATTCCGCCACATACTCACTGCAACTCAAAATCTGTTGAATTTCAAAACAAGAGCCCCAACACCTGTATAATATGGGGCTAGACCAAATCCTACGAAGATGCGTCCTAGATCATGAGAGGGAAGACGTACTGTGGGAATGCCAGTGTGGAGTTGCGGGAGGGCATGTTGGAGAAAAACTGACGGCAAGGAAAATACTACAGGCAGGTTTATGGCGGTCGATAGTGCACATGGAAAGTAAGGAATTTGTAAAAAAATACGATGTATGTCAGAGGATGGGACATCCATCACATAGAGATGAGCTCCCACTTCACCCGGTAAAGGCACTACAACCATTTGAGAAATGGGCAGTTGATTTTTTATGCCCGATTGCACCTGTTGCAAGGCACTCACAGGCCAAGTATATCATAATGGCAACAGACTATTTGACAAGGTGGGCAGAGGCAATGCCAGTGAAGGATTGCACAGCTGAAACAATAGCTCGATTCATATTCAAAAATATCATCAGCAGGTTTGGTTTCCTGAAAATTATGACAAGCGATCAAGGTATGCATTTCATCAATGCAACCATTAGATCTCTGCTAGAAAACTTCATGGTACAACATCGTAAAAGCATTCCTTACCATCCACAAGCTAATGGTATAGTAGAAGCATTCAATAAGATTCTGGAAAAGGGTTTAACGAAGATTTGCAACATTGAACGAGACGACTAGGACGAACGTATACCAACAACACTATGGGCATACAGAACAACTGTCAAAAGACTCAACAACCAGACCCTGTTCCAGCTGGTGTATAGGAGGGAAGCAATAGTATTGGCTGAGTTTGTCATACCAAGCCTCCTAATCACAACATCACTCCAATTATCAGAAGAAGACTCGCTGAAAGAGCGATTGCAAGAACTACAAGAGCTGGAAGAAGACAGGTTTCTAGCAGAATTCCACCAAACTGTCCAGAACGAGAGAAAAAAAGCTTGGCACGACCGCCATATCAAGCGCAAAACGTTCATGGTTGGCGGAAAAGTTTTACTTTACGACAGCAAGTTCTAGAAGTTCCCAGGTAAACTGAGGATGCATTGGCTGGGACCATACCATGTGATAGAAATCAAAGATTCAGGAGCAGTTCAGTCAGCACAACTGGACGGCCATATACTACCAAGATGGGTGAATGGCGCACGCCTGAAGTCCTATTACGAGTAAGTTCTACATTTCAATTTTCAATAACTCTCGCAACCGAGAGGGATTAGTAGGGTAGATTATATTAGATAGAGTCAATAACTCTCTTGCACTCGAGAAGAGCTTAGATAGAAATCCCAATAAAGGAATTTCAAAGCATAGAAAAAACTCAGAGTTGTGGTGCGGAGACCGCAACACAACCAATTGTGGTCAGGGAGAGGGTAGTGTCCAGCGTGTCCTCCATGTCAGAGAGAAAGTGTGTCGAATATCATTCCATCATCATGACTCATAGTACCCATGTCAATCCATAGGATTACCGAGATTTGAGAAGTAATTGCCATAATTAGCATAGTCCATACCGCAATAAATCTTCCATAATAGGCCATAATCATTACCCATCATGTCTGCCCAACTCCCAAAGTCACAATCAACTTTTTCAGAACCCACCTCATCCCAGTAACTAACCACACAATTATAGCCGCGGGGGAAGGAAGGGAAAATTAATTAGTTATGGGGTCTTATCAACCTCATGCGTTCCGGTTACTTACATAACTTGCATGAAAGAAAGCATGATAATGCTGAAGAAGTCCAAGTTAGAATCAGAAACAGCAAAAGTAGCAAGAGAAAATGAACATTAGAAGAAGTTCAGAGGGAGTATCCAGAGGCAGGAATTTATAAGGAAAGATAAGGAGTAGCTCTGCAAGTGTACCAGAGAAGAGGAAAAATGACCAAGGTAGCGCCAGTAGTCGTTGAGCAGGACCTCGATGAGAGAATCCATAAGATGGAGTCACTGGTGGGAAAATATGATAATGCATCGTTGATCGATACCAACCTGATGGATTCTTTCCATTTCCCAATGATGAAGAAACAAGTCTACATGGAAAATTATGCCAGTGAAGCAGGACAGGAAGTAGCAAGAGTACTCCCCATGTTCAGAGGTGTCCAGCAATCAACCATATTGAACCTTAGAAATATTCCATTGTTCGGCACCACAGGGGCTGCGATGCAGTGCACAAAGTTCCTGCTGAGCAGAATCCACAATGGGTCATTGTGGCTAGGAAGAGAAATACCAATTCATGTGGAAGATATTCACAGGTTAACAGGGCTATCACAAGAAGGTAGAGACATCTCCACCGTGTTCCAAAATGTGTCAAAGAGAGTGAAGAAGGTAGGAGATGGTGACTACTACAGGACGTATGACACCAAAAGAGGAGGAAAAGGGGAAAAGATAGACCTTATCAACAAGCCAGCAGTCAATTTTTCCTACTATCTAATTGCAAGAAAAACTATGAGGCATTATACTAATGGTGAGTGTACGCTAGATACAATCTCAGTTGCAGAGCACTGTATCCAGGGGGCACAACTGAATTGGTGTTCATTTTTACTTAATGAGTTATTTGAAGCTTGCGAGGATAACTACAAGAGAGCCACTAGGTTCATCTATGGTTATCTTATCATGGCATTGGCAATGTGGAAATGGACATTCCCCGAAATCAAATAGCCTATGGAAATTGCAACAGGTCAACCGTTAGCAATGAAGTTCACACCCTGAAAGGCGTTAGGGGACCCCAGCACTAAGGAGGTGAACAAAGAAGCATTCAAGTTCTGGTATAGTTAGATGGTCGATGTGGCGATGAGACAACGAAGAATCCCAAAGAGATTTCTTGAAAATTACTCCAGAGAAATATGGTTTGGAGTCAACCACAAGAAAACCTACATCAGACCAACATGTGTGCCGAAATCGACCTTCAAAATGAAACCGTTGAAGTTTCAAATCGATGAAAGAAATTTTCACACTGAAGTATGTTCCTGGCCAGGGGTAGTCATGGAGGTCAGAAGCGGAGTCTATTTGTATTCATTTGATGGCATGTTGTCGGATCCATTGCCAGGGGAAATGCCAGAGGAAGCGATGACTAGAATGTCGTGATTGCAGTTGATGCCAATTATCGAGGAGTTGAACACAAAGGTACAAAGATTTAACTGGGTAGTTCAAACTCTAACTAGTGATTCTTCATTGTTTCCCACGTTTACGGAGTTTCAGGCCTCTAATTCTTCCTCTTATTCCATCACAGTCCCCATAGTCATGACCATACCACTTAGTTTGTTTAATTCACCACCAGCAACAACCAAAGTTCTTGTCAAAAAGAGTAAAGCCTCAAAGACACCCATAGCTATACCAAAGGCCAAGAAGGCAAAAATTACAGTGTCTAGCTAGGTCCTTGATCTCACGGGGGAAGATCTAACGCAACCAATGGACACGTGAGTCCCAATCCAGGAAGAGCTAGTGACAAAACCACAGGTAACTCAGGAGTTGCCTCTACTCAACCCCTATTCCTTTTTAAACATTTTTATATCTCCACCTCGCAGTCACCACTCATTGGCCCACACATCATTCACCTCTAAAGACCATTCAGCCCAAACTCCCTCCACATCAGCCACCATATCAGATCTCGTCAGAGAAAAGAGTAAAACAAACGGAGACAACGAGGCAGAAGTTAACTCCAGTACAACATTGGTACCTGAGGTTAACCAAACCCTGGTTGAACAGGTCACTTTTCAGGACCTTTTAAGTCGAGGGGGATCCTTTACTACAGATACAACACCCCGCCTAAAGAGCTGAACCCGTTTTAGCAAGAAAACCTGATACTTCACTAGATGCAGCCCACTCCAAGCATGGGTAACCCTAACAATCTGTTGTCGTAACCAACACCACTGAAATCACCACAGGAGCAACTCAGAAAAGTCCATTGCGAGCGGTCAACCACTCCAAGAGAGACTACCAAATCAAGATACGTCCGGGGCTGAGAGCATTCAAACCTAGGGAACGATGCAGTTGTATAGTTTTATTCAGCGGGCAGCACAGGAGGTCGAAGAACTTCACATAGAACTCCAAAAGAAGTTTGAGCAACAACAAGTACAGATCATCGTGCTTACTGAAGAGCGTGAACAACTAAAGATAGAGAAAGACAATTTGCAGAGCCAACTGGACACGGTGACACATATTTTCAGGGATCTCTGGCCCATAGTAATGGCTCATAGCGATCACATACCAGAAGACATATCAACTAGTGACCTAGTCGGCTAATCCATTCACGTTCAAGTGGCATGTTCGAACCTCAGCCAAGAAAATAGGGAATTAAAAGCAGCGCTAGCGACCAAGCCTGCGCTACCAGATCCAGCGGTCGTCTACACAGAGAAGATCTCAGAGAAACAGAACCAAGTGACTGAGATGTAAGAAACTCTAAACACCACGGTGAAAGAAGCATCTAACCTTCTAAAAAACTTACATGGGTGTTCAACCTTGTTGACTTTGAAATCACAGCCAATTTTGACACAACTGCAACAATTGTCGAGGGAAATTCAAAAGGCCACAGACCCCGATGGGCTTGACCAATTGTACAACCAAGAAAAAGAGCTAGAGGTTAAGATACAAAAAATTGAGGAGCATTCAGCAACAACCAAATAGGCCCTCCGGGAGCTAAGGCAGCCTATCAAGCTTATTGCCCAAATAATGTAGAAAATGGCTGTTGAGTCCAACATTAAGATTAAGGACATATATGGTAAGCTTTCAACTGTCTCAGGGGAAAAAGAAGCAGAACAAGTCACTGTAAAGACAGACCTGCTCATGCAGGAATGGCAACAGGCCATTACCAACTTCAAGGAACTCAAAGCATCAGCGTTGGCAAAGGTCCCCAAGTTGGGGCCCTTGTTTGGACACGGAGGCAAGCGGACCGATGGAGACTAAGGCAGCAGAAAAAAATTGAATCGGGACAAGTCAATAGGTTGTGGTCGGGGCCTGATGGGGCCCTTGTTTTGAAATAAAATACTTTTTGAGTTGTGGATAACAGGTGGCAAAGTGAAACCATGATAGACATACAACTGTCATGGTTGCGAAGAGCTGAAGAGTAGGCGGCGCAGCTGTTGCGGAAACAAGAATAGATGGTAGAAGGGAGTTACAAAGAACAAGCAGTAGAACTCCCAGTGATAAGGAGATGCAGCAAACAACAGAGCGGAAAGGAAGGGAGAACTAAAAGTCGCATTGGCAAAGGAACAAATAGGCAGCCGGCCAGCATAGACAGAAGGTTGGCACAATAGGGATCAGAGGAGGGGAGTCGTAGGAGAGCTCTGTTTGCTCTGGTCGTTCTGTTCTCTCTCTGTTCATTCTGTTCGATCATATGTGATAATATTGTAATTAGTTCTGCCAGGATCGCTCTGAGGAGCAATGTAATTGTCCCTTGTTGTTATTGCAATATATTATAATCTGGGTTTGATGTCTGAGTTATGTAATGTGTTTCTAGTTTAGTTGAATGTGTGGGTTGATTTAAAT
This sequence comes from Pinus albicaulis, assembly GCA_034641835.2. NCBI lineage: Eukaryota > Viridiplantae > Streptophyta > Pinopsida > Pinales > Pinaceae > Pinus > Pinus albicaulis. The sequence continues at coordinate 4,541,597 of CM076571.1, forward strand.
TTTGATTTTTCCATTCTAAATAAGTTCATGAGTATTATCATTTGCAGAGTATTTACACTCATTTGGAGCATGTAGTTCTGTCTATTTTACTCTTTATGTTATGCTTGATTGATACCTGATCTGATCCTAAGTAAGGTCATGGCACACCTCGGGTGAGACTCTCTGCTCTTCGGAGTAGAGTGGAAATGTCGGCATTGTGTTAGACTACTGTGGAAAACCTTGTTGGCCTCCATTCTGAACCTGGGTCTTGCCCAAGAGACCTTATTCCTTGCCAATAATACTACATTCTTTATCCCATTGCATGAATCACAACCCAAGTCTATTGGTCCATCACCTATAATCCCGACAACTCTAATATTCATCTCATCGCCTAAATCTGAACCCAGGTCAATTGGTCCAACACCTACAATCCCAGTATTTTTGATCTTCATCTCCTCGTCTGAATTAGATCCAAGGTCTTGTTTCACTGTAACAACCATCATTTTCTTCCCTTTTCCATCATATTTCTTTGACTTCAATTTTTTATTAAATTTCTAGCAATGCTACTCATCATGCCCTTCTTTCTCACAATGAGTGAAAGAGAGATTTGCTTCCTTTTTCCTTGTTTTCACTACCTTATTTGCATGGTTATCTTGTTCATACTTTCCTCTTCTTTTAAGGTGAATGGCTTTCACACTAGTTGCATCAAGAGTAGTGGGTTAAAAAAAAAAAAAAAAAATGTTGAAGGTAACTATGTAAAGAGCTAATATATTTCATCAAAGTATCAGGTGAATCTAAAGGAATTCCCAATGTTAATGATTTCTCCCTAAATTCCTATGCGAAACTTTGAATGTCCTCACATTTTCCATGTCTCAGGTGTTCCCATTCTATCATGGCTTTTTGTTGATATCCCAATGGATAAAATTATCATTTTAAAGCAAAAACAAATGTATACCAATAATAAATGAGTTTACCCAAATTCTTGGTACCTTTATGAAGTTTTCACTCTTGCCCTATAAGAGATCTGCCTCCTAATTGAAGATATGTTAACTATAATTTTCCTCATCCTCTTCAATTTGTTGTATTTTACAATATACTTCAATCTATCTTATCCAATTGTTTAAATTCATTAGATTCTCCATTAAACATAGGAAAATCAAACTTTACAACCAACTTTAAAAAAGGATTTTTAGAAGAATTTACTATGTTGTCTGCTAGAATGATAAGAATTTTATGAATATGAAGAAGAAAATTCACTTGAATATGGAGATGGATGTTTAGGAGGTTCTCTTCTATTATCCTGATTTACGGAAGCATTATCCTCTGCTTTCTCTTCCTTCTTCTTTTCCTTATTTGCGAATTTCTTCTCATAATCTACAAACAAAATTTCTACCTTATTTTCCATGGTGTAGAAAGATTTATGGAAATATTGCTCATTCTCAGTATGAACATTATCATCTTCCATTTTACTTCTTCATGTTGCACGTCGAATCTCTGGGTCAAAATACTTAAGGTTTCCTCCACCCTTTTTTATCTTAGCCCTTGTTATCATTCACACACACAATTCACATCATCAAGATTACTGCTCTGATACCAAACATGATCTGGTATTCTTATAACTCCAGCATTATCCAAGACTTTTTCTTTGGTGATGTTAGTAGAATTGCATGAAAGAGCCTGTAAAAACCATATGTGCAAATACTTAAAGAATAAGCAACATAAAGGAGATAATAAAGACAATGCACACAATAGTTTGATAAAAGAGTTCGTCTAGTGTGGACTGCATCTCTGATCCCTACTTAAATAGTGGGGATGTTGCTTCACTTATCTCATAAAAAAGAAATCCAAGTACATGGAAAAATACATGATTATTCCTCCATCATAGGAGTGACTTTGTCTCATCCTCCTACAAAAACCACCACACCAACATGTTTGTCTCATCCTCCTTATACTTTTGACTATAAATGTGACCTACTTCTCAAAAGTGCATTGTTGTCTCGAACTTCATGCCCTACAATTAATGAAGGAGGAGAGTTTCTGCCATGACCTATTGAATTTTCTACTCAAATACAAAAAAGGCTGCATTATTGTGATCCTTGTAAAATTATGATTAAAATGAGTTTAAATTCGACTATATTTTTCCATTGTCATCCCTAGACCCTGTAGGGAATCTTCAAGATTCCTCATAGCATCAAAAAGGAATATGATTAGGAATATTCTAGCTGAATATTCCTTGTCTCAAAAAATGTGCCGTCACATTTCGGCACGCAGAAGGTTCCACTGTTAGGGTTCTGCTATGTCTCAATTCCTCGGCATCCACATCCCATAGCATTGTTTCATCCCCAGCCTTCCCTTGTTTGGTTGAATGGAAAAAGAAGGTTTAAATACAAGGTCATCGACGATCATTCCAAAGAATACCCAGATGGCATCCTGGTTGTCCCATGGTGTTAAATTTGTTGAGTCAGTGGGGATCATGAGTTCAAACCCCCCCATGGACAATTTTAATATTAAAATATAATGTCTTCCATGAACTATGTTTTCGGTGAACCGTTTACACAAAATTTTAAGTCATCCATATTAACATATGTTATCACCATATATTGTTTGTTCTTGTAAATTTTCCTTCCATTTAGTTTAAAACTATAATCTTCAACCATTAGAATTAAAATAAACCGCCAAACCATTTAGTTTAAAACTATAACTGGCAATCGTTGGCATTAAAATAAATCATAAAACCGTTGGTTATATTTGTTTAATCATTTTTTGTTGTTGTGTGTGTGTATATATATATAACGGTTAAACCACATTTGTTGTCGGGTTATAATTTTGGCTTTGGGTTCCAACTTGGCGTTGCCTGTCATATGTTTGAATTGTCCCTCAATAATAAATTTGACCAACAATGTCTAATGTAATTGGTTTAGCCACCAACGAAACTATTAACAAATGTTTTAATAATAAATAGTTGACTGGGAACTTTCCACCCATAGGTTAATTCGAAATTGCCATACTTAACCACTTGTTTAAATATATAACATTTAATTCGTCATTTTAAATAAAACAAATAATTTCCTTAAATCATTAAGCCATGATCTCATCCACAAAACTTGTTTACAATTTTTGGTTGGGCGAGGGCCAATTGGCTGCCAAATGGGTGCCACATGGTGCCATTTCATTGGGCCATGTGACCTTATACCATTGGTTCGTGAAATGCCTCCAACTTTGGTGGGGGTGCTTCCAGATTTGGTGGTGTTTCTAAATTTAGTGGTGCCATTAATTTTATCTAGAGGTATGCCATATTTAGTCCCTTTCCACCAATTTTAGCTATACCACCAACTTTGGCGCCACTCCAAATTTAACTGGAAACCTGCTAAACCTTATCTTTTTCCAACTTTAACTATAACTTTGATTGAGCATAACTCTCTCATACGAAGTCATATTGAGGCATCATCTACATAGTTGGAAATATTGTGACAATCTCTTCAATTTGATGTTGGTTTTGCTACAATCCAGGGACTTTGATTTTTGGGCCATTAGGAATCCTCCTAGATCATTCCTCACTCGAAGATTTTTTTTCCTCCAAAAGTATAAACAATACTGCAATCTTAATTTTGATAAAAAATATCTCTAAAAGGCCACACTTTTTTCTCCTTCACCTTTGTTCTTCAGAGCGAGAAGTGATGAAACTAACACTTGTATCCATATGAAAATTTGTAGCTTCCAATACATGTCCAAATTGCAAGATTTCAAGTGAGACCATACTTGCAAAGAGTTTATTACACACTCATTATCAATTTTTACAATAGAACCCATACTTGTTGCTATCATACTAAAGGCCAAAATATCACTATGGTGCATTCATAAGTGATGTTACACACCTCATCACTTTTACAAACATTTTCACAACATTTCATTTACATCGGTGGCCATGCTCAACTACTTAAAAAGGCCACCCATCTCTTACCTAACCAATCTAATGGGATTTATTCTTGTAATTGGATTCCTTGTTGAACTACTTCTTTGGCCAGTTCCTTCATAGATGCTTTCGCATGCTCCATGTCATTATTTGGGAAAATATTTGGATGAAGCTTCCAACATGTGGTTCTTTGATGTTCATTGTTGTTGAAATGACTACAATAGTGTTTCTTCCTCTAGAATTTCTTGACCCTCTTTGAAAGATTGTATCTAGTGAAACTATGGCGAGGAGAGCTTGCCTTAGATCTTCCTTTGAAATGCTCACTATCACTTGAAGGTTGTGATGTGCTCTTAGCATCCTGCACCATATATAACTTGTTGCTCGAAGACTCCCTTGTCTCTATGGGTTTGGAGTGTATTTATTCCTCTCTGACATAGCATAATTATGCATATCGTGGTAGTTCCACCACTTGTATTAGATTCAAAATAACTTCATGATTAAATCCTAGTCCATTTCCTTCATATACCATCTTATTTATTAAATTTGAACCAATGCCTATAGTGTGATTTTCAAATGCACCAAAATCATCATCATAATGAGAATATAAAATTGAAGAATCATTGACATTTTTTACCTTAGTTTCCAATTCTGGAGTGGGTGAAGATGGCTTCGGTAAGCCTTCACTGCACTTGAACTTTTCCAAGGCCTCTTTTTTGGCTTGTAACTGAAGTTGCAATCCCTGCTTCTCCTATTTTTCTTCTTGTAGTAGTATTCTCAATTCAACATTCTCTGCTTGAATTCTCTCGTTGATCTCCTTAATTTATTTGATCCATTTAGTCTTTAGTTTTCCTCTCATATTTGGTGCAATGTCTATCATGATATTCGTCTCAATGCATGAATAAAAACCCAAGTCAATTGGTCCATCACCTGTAATTCCAATAGTGGTGATCTTCATCTCATCATCTAACTTAGAACCTAGGTCAATTGGTGCAACACCTACAATCCCAGTAGTTGCAACCTTCATCTCATCATCTGAATCAGATCCAAGGTTTTGTTGCACTGTATAAAACATATTCTACTTCTCTTTTCCACCATACTTCTTTGATTTAAATTCTAATGTAGTTTCTAGCAATGCTCCTCAACATACACTTCTTTCTCGCAATGGGTGCAAGAGTTCTTTGCTTCCCTTTTCCTTTTTGTCACTTCCTTCTTTTCATGGTCATCTTGTTCATACTTTCCCTTACTTTCAAGGTGAATTTATTTCACACTAGCCACATCAAGAGTAGTGAGTTAAAACAACAACAAATATTGTCGAAGGTAAATATGTAAATATTCAATATATTTCATCGAGTATCAGGCGAATGTAATGGAATTCCTAATGCTAATTCTTGTTTTCTAAATTCCTCCATGAAAATTTGAACATCCTGACCTTTTCCTTGTCTTAGATGTTGTCATCCTATCATGGCTTTCTACTGATATCCCAATGGATAAAATTGTCCTTTTAAAGAAGAAACAAATCCAGACCCAGAAGGAATAAGTTTACCCAAATGCTTGCTACCTTTCTGAAGTTTTATCTCCCACCATGTAAGAGTTGTACCTCCCATTCGAAGAGATGATAACTAGATTTTTTCTCAACCTATTTGATCTATTGTATTCTGAAATATACTTCAATATATCTGGTCCAATTATTTAACTTCATGATATTCTTCGTTAAACATAGGAAAATAAAACTTTACATTCAACTTTAAAAAATGGATTCTTAGAAGCATTTTATGTTGTTTTTTAGAATGATGAAGAAGAATAACATTCACTTGAAGATGGAGATGGAGGTTCAAGAGGTTCTCCTCCATTTTCCCGATTTACCAAAGCATTTTCCTCTTCTTTCTCTTCCTTCTTATTTTCCTTCTTTGCCAATTTCTTCTCTTAATTCGTAAATAATTTATCTACCTTCTTTTCCATGGTGTATAAAGTTTTATGGAAAGCTTGCTCATTCTCTGTATGAAAATCATCATCTTCCGTTTTCCTTCTCTGTGTTACACATCCAATCTATGTGTCAAAAGAATTTAGTTTTCCTTCACTCGTTTTGAGCTTGGCCCTCATTCACACTTGCAATTCACATCATTAAGAAGCCTACTCTAATACCAAACATGATCTGGTATTCCTTTAACACCAACATTATCCAGACCTTTTCTTCGGGTGATGTTAGTAGAATTGCATGAAAGAGCATGTAAAACCCACATTTACAAATACTTAGAAGAATCAACAGAAAGGAGATCATAAAGAAAATGACACAATAGTTTGATAACGAAGTCCATCTAGTTTGGACTGCATTTCCATGATTTGGTGTAGTAGTGGGGATGCCACTTCATTTATCTCTTAAAAAATAAATGCAAGTACATGGAAAAAAAACATCATTGTACCTCCATTGTGATTTCAAATTCCACTACTCAAAAGAAAATAATCATAGCACCCATAGTTCCATCTCATCCTCATGAGAATTTTGACTATAAACATGATCTATATTTTGAAAGGTGCATTGTTGTCTCAAACTTCATGCCTAACAATTAATGAAGAAGGTGGGTTTCTGCCATAACCCCTGAAATCCGCCACTCAAATGCAAAAACAAACTGCACCATTGGGTTTCTTGCAAAATTATAATTAAAATTATTTTAAACTCGAGTATATTCCGAAAATGTCATCCCTTGACACCCTAGGGAATCTTCAAAATTCCTCATAGCATCAAAAATAAAAAAAATATTCCAACAGAATATTCCATGTCACGAAGAATGCATCTCAACGTTTGTGTGTGTAGGTTTCCACTATCAGGGTTCTTATTGGAATGTTTGAGAATTCCAAAACAATAAATGGAGAATAAAACTCCCCTCTTTAACACAGAGAAAATATTAAAATTTCACTTACAGTGACAGAGATTCCACACAAAAAAAAAACTTCTATTCCATAAAAAAAACTAATACAAATTCTTCCTCAACACAGAGGGATTACAACTGCTGGACTGCTTCTAAGCACAGTGCCAAAAATAACACACTCTGTCATTTACAAAACATACTATGTCTCTCTAAAAACATACTCTGTTGTATATGCTCTGTTTCCCCGCACTGTTGTGCTTCTCTATTATGTTCTGTGTAATAATATAAACTCACTGTGTATTGCAATGTTATATAAACCTTACGGGCCTTGTCAATATATAAACCTTACGGGCCTTGTTAAAAATGACTTTTGTTTTAAAACAAATGCAATGGGAAAACATTATTAACCCAAAGTCTTGTGAGCACATTTGTGTGGGCCCCTCGCTGATGACGTAAACAACTCTGGGGGTGTTCACTACTTTGCCTGCCTGACTTCTCTAACCCCCGGGGAATGTCTTGCCGACTCGACCCTCCGCTGCCATTAAACTGCCTCAACGTGCTGTGCTACCGCCTCAACTCTGCGCTATAATTAATGCGTTCGGTGGATGTTTGAATTGGTTGTTGCTACAGATAGAATACAGCTCTTCCGACGCTTCTACATTCATGTCCCATCTGTTTAACTTCACGTCAATCTTAACTCTGCCGCCTTTGCTGTCTCTTCATTCCTTTCCAATTAACTCTGCTGTCTGCTGAGTTATACGGGCAGTTGGAAATTAAATTCCAACACTCCCCCTTAATTTCAACTGCTGGGTTTTCCTGCATACCCGGGAATTTCCTAAATTTATTAAAACTATTCTGAGCTAATGTTGTTGTGAGGATATCAGCAAATTGATCCTCTGTTCTGCAATGCTGCAAAACAATCTCACCATTGCTAACCAATTCACATATGAAATGAAACTTGGTGTCTATGTGCTTTGTCCTTTTATGAAAAACAATATTTTTAGATAAAGCTATCGCTGAGCTATTATCACAGTAAATCACTGTCCCCTTTGTCTGCTCTTGGCACAAACTTCTTAGTATCCTTCTCATCCAAACTGCATGACATGTTGCTGCTGTAGCTGCCACATATTCTTTCTCTGCTGTAGACAATGCTACAATAGGCTGCTTTTTAGAAGCCCATGAAATGGCTCCTGAACTTATGTGAAAAACATAACCGGAAGTGCTCTTCCGATCATCTACACTTCCAGCCCAATCACTGTCAGTGTATCCAACTAAATCTGAATTTTCTAAAGCAGTATATAAAATACCAAACCTTTTGTACCTTTAACATACCTCAGAATTCTTTTTGCTACCTGCCAATGTGCATCCTTTGGATTTTCCATGAATCTGGAAATCAAACTAACATCATGCATTATATTGGGCCTAGTTGCAGTCAAATACATAAGGCTGCCAACTATGCTCTTATATAAGCTAGGATCAAAATCCTTGCCGCTGTCCTCTCTGCTGAGTTTTAAACCCATCACTGTGGGAGTGTTTGCTGCATTGCATTCCTGCATGTTAAATATTTCAATAACTTCATTAACATACTTTTCCTGTGAGATAAAAATCCCATTTTCATCTTGTTCTACTTCTATTCCTAAGAAGTATTTCAACAAACCCATGTCATTCATTTCAAATTCTTCTTTCATGACTGTTTTAAAATTTTCAATAACGTAATCATCATTACCTGTGAAAATAACATCATCAACATGACAATATAAAGCAAACAAAGAATTTATACCTTCATTTGCTGCCTCTTCCTTGAGCATTTACTGTATTGTTCCTTCCACCTCTGTTTTGGCTTCTGCCTCTTCCTCTGCCTTGCCCTCTTCCTCTTCCGAAAGACATTTGGGTCTTAAAAGCATGCTCAAGAGATGCGTTTTCACTTCTACCCAATCTCTGCTTGTGGGTCATCAGTGATGCATGTAGCTCATCCACTGAAAATTTTGTGAGATCCTTAGTCTCCTCTATGGTGGTGACAATCACATCAAATCTTGAGGGTAAACTTCTCAAGAGTTTTTCCACAATCCTCTTATCTTCAAGAGTCTTTCCATGAGATCTTATTTGTGTGACCATTCCAATCACATGAGTGAAGAATGAGTCAATAGTATCTGACTCTTTCATACAGAGAGTCTCAAAATATCTCCTCAGCAACTGAAGTTTTGTTGTCTTCACTTTTTCCATGCCTTGATAGGCTGTCTTAAGAGTCTGCCATGCTTCTTTGGATCTCTTGGCTGCTGCTATCCTTGGAAACACACTCTCATGCATTGCTTGATACAAAAAGAAGAGAGATTTGGAGTCTTTCTTCTTATTTCTCTTCAACAGTTCTCTTCCTACCTGAGTTAACATCTCAAACTATTCTACATCTGCTGGCTCTTCAAAGCCTTCCTCAACAAATTCCCATAAGTCTTGGGAGACAAATAAAGCTCTCATAGTTATTGACCAGTAGTCATAATTTTTCCCATTAAATTGTGGGAAATTGATATTTCCCATACCCATACCAGTGCTGGCTCCAGCCATTTTGCACTCTTAACTATGATTCAAAAACACTTGACTGTGTATTTAAAATAACTTGAATGTTCTGCAACAATAACAAAAAAACTGTATAGAGAAATACCTTTGGATTCTTTTTGGTTGAGTCTTCACACTGCTGGAGAAGCTGCTGCAACAAAGAACTCCTTTCCTTTAGCTTCTTTGATCTTCAAAGAGCCTGGACTAGCTCCGATACCATGTTGGAATTTTTGAGAATTCCAAAACAATAAATGGAGAATAAAACTCCCATCTTTAACACAGAGAAAATATTAAAATTTCACTTACAGTGACAGAGTTTCCACACAAAAAAAAACTTCTATTCCATAAAAAAACTGATACAAACTCTTCCTCAACATGGAGGGATTACAACTGCTGGACTGCTTCTAAGAACAGTGCCAAAAATAACACACTCTGTCATTTACAAAACATACTCTGCTGTATATTCTTTGTTTCCCCGCACTGTTGTGCTTCTCTATTCTGTTCTGTGTAATAATATAAACTCACTGTGTATTGCAATGTTATATAAACCTTACGGGCCTTCTCAATATATATATATATATATATATATATATATATATATATTTATAAAAATAAAAATAAAACAAACAAAAAAACATTAAAAACGACTTTTGTTTTAAAACAAATGCAATGTGCAAACATTATTAACCCAAAGTCTTGTGAGCACATTTGTGTGGGCCCCTCGCTGATGACGTAAGCAGCTCCGGGGGTGGGCCCCTTTAATACCTATTTTTCTCCCCCCTTTGGCACTCGTCAACCTAGTTACATCTTTGGTCCTCACTGCCCTCCCTCTTTTCGACTTCTTTCCAAATCTATAGAAATATTGTTTTTGTTGAAGATTCCTCGATATGGAGTGGGGTACGAAAGCATCTACAAAGTAAGAGATAGGGGCCACCCTTGAACTTGAGCCCAAATAAAAGAAAAAAATACCATTTCTATATTTTGGGAAAATACACTTCCAACTGCTAGAACTGAAATCAATATAGAAGAGAAGGAAGCACGAATCAAAAGGAGATTCTTGTAAGATGAAGATATCATATAAAATGTAGGTCAATGGATCCCTAACAGAGGAACTAGCAAGGACAGATATCACAAATACCTACAAGGTGTAGACCTATATTTGCAGATGAAGGAAATTATGGGGAAGGTGTTAGCAGAGAGAAGTGAATAACAATAGAAATTCATGTTTTGCATGGGTACCCTTCAGTGATAAGTGGGGAAATTAGACCACAAACTTAGTCAACTTGCTAAGAAAGTGGCCAAACTCAAGTTCACCAAAAGTAAAGATGAAGAGAAGAATCCATAGGATCCAAAGGTAGAAAATGAGGTATCCCCACCTCGATAATCATGCTCGGTTTCATCTTTTTTGAAATTATATTTCTTAGTGAAATTTCTATCAAGTTTGGTTTAGTGTTACACATATTGTGATATTGGTACAAAAACTGCTATTGTGTTATTGTTTTAGATTCATACTATTACTCTAGTTCCCAAAATTTATGTAATCATGTTTTATTTTAATATAATACCACTAATGACATTTAACACACCTTAAGTTGATAAGTAATGATCCATGTAATCAACTTAATATTTTTATAAATTTATAATTTACTCGTTTTTATATATTTCTACAAATAATTCAAATTTTAAAATTTATTTACAATCATTGTTAGGCTAGGAGGTAACTCCACAAATTAGAATGTGTATTTGATGGAGGGTGTGCATGAATCTATACATGGAGGTGAGACTATTGGGATTCATGTCCCAATGTCGCTTAGCCTTCTTTATTTCTTAATTTACAATATTATACAATCTCACCTAATCCCTTAGGATTAGGTGTCAACATTCGCCCCCTTAATCTAAAGGGATGTTGGTGAGTCCAAGCATCGTTCTGAATTTTTCAAACTTTTCTCTTCCAAGCGCTTTGGTGAATATGTTTGCAATCTACTCATTTGTGGAACAATGACGTAGATGGATAGTTTTGGCCTCAACATGATGTCAAATCAGATGGTATTTTGTATTGATGTGCTTTGTTTTATCATGCAACTTTGGGCTCTTCGCCAACTTTATTGCAGAAGTGTTGTCGATCATGAGTGGAGTTGAATGCATTTGTTTCATCTGCAAATATTCTAGGATTTTCCTAAGCCACAAAATTTCCTTTGTTGCTTCAGCTGTTGCCACATATTCTGCCTCAATTGTGGAATCTGTTGGAACTAACTGTTTATGTGATCTCCATGAGACAAATCCTTATCCAAGACTTATGGTATAACCTAAGGTAGATACCCCATTTTATTTGTCCCCATCAAAGTCTGAATCAGGGTATCTGACCAAGCTGAAGTCACCCACCTATGTATATTTGAGTCCAAAGTCTTGAGTCCCCTTCAAGTACTTTATAACTCTTTTAGCAGTAAACCAATGTCCTTCACATGGTTTTTGCATAAACCTGGAGAGGATTCCAACAACAAATGACATGTCTGGTCTGGCAGTAGTCAGGTAGATAAGATTTCCTACAAGCTATCTATACTTTGTTGCATCCTCGAATTCCTTCCCTTCAATGGATGTGAGCTTCAAATTTTGTTCCATTGGAGTGGTCAAAGGATTGCATTCATCCATGCCAAACTTTTTCAAAAGATCTCCAATGTACTTCTTTTGAGAAAGGAATATAAATTTATGATGTTGAGTTACTTCAATACCTAGATAGTAGTGAAAATAGCCCAAATCAGTCATTTCAAAACCTTTCTTCAATTCTTTCTTTATGGATGCAATATAACTCTCATTGTTCCCTGTCATCAAAATATCTACATACACCACAAGATATACAATTGTTTTCCCAACTTTCTTAACAAACAAATTTGCATCATCAAGATCAAAATGTTTGAAGCTAAGTTTCAGAAGATGCTCAATTAATTTCTCATACTAGGATCGCAGTGCTTAGTTGAGGCCATACAAGGATTTTATAAGCTTGCATACTTTTTTTTCTTGGCCCTTAACAACAAATCCTTCTGGCTGAGACATAAAAACCTTCTCCTTTAGATCTCCATTCAAAAAGGTGATTTTTACATCCATCTGATGGAATTTCCATCCCTTCTAAGTTGCTAGGGCAAAGAGTGTCCGAATGGTGGCCCATTTTGCCGTGGGGGAAAAATTTTCCTCATAATCGGCACCTTCTTTCTATGCAAAACCTTTTTCCACAAGCCTAACTTTTTTATTTTCAATTGAGCCATCCACTTTGTACTTGTTCTTATAGACCAACTTGCAGCTAATTGGTTTGGTTCCCAAAGGAGGATCAACCATCTTCCAAGTGCCATTCTTTATCAATGCATCATACTCCTTTTTCATCACTTCATTCTATTCAACATGAGAAGTGGCTTCTTTGAAGGAAGTTGGGTCAAAATCTGTAGACAAATTCAGTTCACAGTTATAAGCAATATCCATATCAATATGTGAATCAAAATTATCTATGTCACCTCCATTTTGTCTGGTGTAACTTCTTGTTCCTCTCTTTCCAACCTCATCGGGATGAACATTTTCTAGTGTCTTTGTCAGCCATTTTGGGGGACCTTTCTGAGATGGCCCATGCTACTCATTTGATTGAGTTGGAATTGAATCAAGATTCAATCTCCCAATTCTGTCAATCACATCGTTCAAGGTGTCATCTGTGTTTGCTTATTCATGTGGGGGAGAGAGTGCTTTGGAAGATGATTCCATAGATTGATTTAGTATAGGAATCCCCCCTTCAAGATGTGGAATCTGATTATCAAATTCTTTAAATGACTTTGCATGTGTGAATCTATCCAAGCGATCAAGTTGTCACTCAACAACATTTTCAGTCTTGGAAGATTCAAGGAGTATGACATCTCTAATACTACAAACTTCTTATTGACTTCATCATAGAGACGATATCCTTTGGAGGTATTGGAATACCCCAAGAAGATACATTTTCGACTTCTAGCACCAAGTTTATTCCTTTGTACCTTAGGTACCAAAGCATAACAAGTGGAACCAAAGACCCTGAAATGCTTTACCGAAGGAATATGGCCATGCCACATTTCATAAGGAGTTTTGTTTCTGATTGATTTTGAAGGAGATGTATTCTTTATGTAAACAACACATAGGACTGCATCAGCCCAAAACATCAATTTTACATTCTTAAAAAACATCATGGAACAAACCATATTTAAAATTGTCCTACTCATTCTTTTAGCTACATTGTTATGTTGTGGATTATAGGCCATAATTGTTTGATGTTTGATCCCATGTTGGCGAAGATAGTTTTCAAATTCATTTGAAGTGTATTCTTTTCCATTATTAGTGCACAATGAGCCAATATTATTTTGTGCATCATTTTCAATCCATGCATGAAAATTCTTGAATTTTTGAAAAGAATCAGATTTGTTCTTCAATAAGTAAACCCAACACATTCTAGTATAATCATCGATAAATGTCATCATATATTTATTTCCATTTGTAGAAGCAACATGCATGGGGCCACATAAATATGAATTAATAAGCTCAAGTTTTCTATGTGTTCTAGAATGTGAATCATGAAAGGACTGTTTGTTATGCTTTCCTAGAATACAAGCATCACATTGCTTAAGTTTCCTAGGAATTGTAGGCAATCGAGTAACACCATTTTTATTCAACAATCGAAGGTTGTCATAGTTTAAGTGTCCAAATCTAGCATGCCATAAAAGACTTAATGGGAATGTACCTTCATCATGATGAGAATTGAATGCAAAGTTTTGTGCATGAGCAAAGGAACCTTGCAACTTTAGGAGTCTTCCTTCTTCTATTCCCTCCATAACAAGTGAGCGATCTGATGCTTTTCTGACCTCAACCTTGCCATCAAACATGTGAAAGGAGTGTCCTTACTGGCGGATGTGGACCAAGGACAAAAATTTTATCCTCAACTCAGGGAGGTATAGAACCTCATGTAGAAGATGATCTGGAAGACCAGGAAACTTAAGCCTCATTGTGCCAAGCCCTGATGGCTTGATTTTAGATTTATCTGTGAATTATACTGCTCCATCAACTTTTTCAGTAAATTCATCACAAAAATATTTTCTAAAAGTCATGTGACATGTTTCTCCTGAATCTAGCAACCAATCATTTCTCCAAGAAGTAAATGAAACATCAAACAAGTCTTCAGTTACTCCATTGTTACAATGTGCTACAAACATTCGGGTGCTTTACCTGTGTCTCTGTCACGAGTTTTATATTTTTCTTGATTTCTTTGTTGCTCAATTTATCCCAAGGAAACTTACATGTAGATGCATCATGCCAATATTTATCACAGTGTATGCAATGAAGATCAGATTTTTCAGTTTAAGTTTGTCTACCCCCCCTTCCTTTGAAATTCCTTCTTCTTCCTCTTCCTCCACCTCTTCCTCTGGAATAATCTTAAGCATGAATATTCTCTCTATGTGTGAAACATACAACCTCTTCAAAAGACAGAGGGTTTGTCATCTTTCCAATAGCCTTCTCTCTTTCTGCAAACTTTTTCTCAAGGGAATCAAAGGTGATTTTCATGAGGTTTCCACTTGCTTGCAATGACTCAAGGTAATGTGAGTAAGTGGGATACAATGCCTTAACATAATCTATGAGAGGTATGTCAACTTCTACACCAGTATTCTTAATGTCATGCATGATAGATCTTACTTCTGATGCTAAAGCAAGAGGGTCATCAGCTTTCAATTCAAGGCTGAAAAATTTAATCATTAATTGAACAATTTCAAGTTCTGAATGTGAGTCATAGAGTTCTTTTAATTTTCTCAAGGCTTCATAGGCATTTGAAAAGGGTGTAATATTTGTGACTCACCTCTTCATTTACAGAAGCTACAATCAAAGCATAGGCCTTGCAATTGTTTTTTTCGCAAATGGCGATCTCCTTGTTTGAGGTGGGCTTTGTCGGTGGGTTGTCTCCTACTCCTTCACAAATTCCTCTCCACAACTCCTTAAAATGAGAGTGTGCTTGATTTTCCAATACCATTCAGGATAGTTTTCCTTGCTGGAGAGAAAAATCCCACAATAGATATGAGAGAATGAATTCTTTAAAAAAAAAATCACTTTGCTGCTACTGTAAAAAAAATACTCATTTCTGCTGCTAAGAAAAATTAAATTATGCACTTCAATTTTTTTGTAAAAAAAAAAATGGTAAAAAAGGTGCAGAGGAATTAACTAGGGGAAGGTTTATTTGGGGAAGGGTTTACTTGGGGGAGGGCGTAACTGGTGAGAGAAGGGCACCTAGGGCCGACTATGGGGAGGTGCCACAAGAGGGCTGAGGGTGCAGGAGGTGCGAAAGCAGGGGAAAGTGCTAGCAACAGTGAGAACCAACAGTGGAGGGGAAGGGTCCACAGTGGAGGGAGGCCCGAGCAGCAGTGGGAGGATGACGACCACGGTGGAAGTGCAAGGAGGAGAGGCAACAATATGGAGGGCATCGAGGTAGGAGTGCGAGCCGAGGGTAGTGTGGCCGAGAGGGAGGCTCGATGCAATGGAAGCACTGTGCAATGGAAAACCGAAATGTGAGGTTGAACACTGTGTAATGGAGGTTTGGAGTGTGAGGTCGAGCACTGTGTAATGGAGGTCAAGTGATCTGCATATATGGAGTGCAATTAAAAAAAATTGGGAGAGAAATGTATTACTGTGAGGCTGACTACGTGTATAGAGCAGTGCATAGAGAGGTGGAGAGAGAAATGCACTAAGGAATGCGCTGAATTTGTAGTGGGCAGTGAGACAGTCCTACCAAGAGCAGACAGAGAGGCAGGTATTAAGGAATGCATTGAATTTGCAGTGGGTAGTGAAACAGTCCTGCCAAGAGCAGACAGAGGCAGAGAGGCGCAAGGATGCCAAAAATATAACTGGCTCTGATACCATGTCAGGCCAAAAGGTAACTCCGCAAATTGAAATCTATATTTCCTATATTAATTTTGATATGATTTAAATGATTTATATATATTTTATCAAAAATTTATTTATAATTAAATGAAAATATAATATTCTAAAGTCAAATACATTTAAAATTTTCAATTAATAAACAATGTCAAAATTAATAACTTAATATATTAGCTTAATAAACTTGAAATATAATTTTCAATTAATAAACAATATTAAAATTAATAACTTAATATATTAGCTTAATAAACTTGAAATATATTGATCATTAAAAACATTTAATTATATTTTTATTTTTATTTAATTAAATTTAAATTTAAATAACAAAATATTATATTTTTACATACTATTTTTTTTTACAAATTTAATTTACATGGTCAAAATTAATTCCTAAATTATATATCATTATCACAATTATAAATTTAATTTATATTCTTAAAATTAATTTCTAAATTATAATGATGATTAATGTCCACTCAAATCAATATTTGGTCTATCAAACCTAAATAAAATTATCACAATTAAATAAAATTAAAAAATAATTTATAAAATATAAAATATTATCACAATTAAAACTATAAATTATTTGTTAAAAAATAAAGTTTTGATAGATTTTACTCACAATTAAAAAGAAGTTTTAATAAATTTTACTCACAATTGAAAAGAATGTTTTGATAGATTTTATTCCATTAAAAAAAAAGATTTGATAGATTTTACTCACGAGACGTTCAAAATTTTATTTCCATATATAAAAAAAACAATTTATAAAATATAAATTGGTTATTTAACTGACCATCAAAGTTGTTCAAAATTTATTTAAAAAGTTGATAATTAAAATCACAAACTTTAAAACCAATAAATTTTAAAATTAAAGTATTTTAAATAATAAAAAAGAAAGATACATATATATAATTATAATACAAAATGAATAATAACTTTATTTTTAAATATAAATTTATAGAAAATGAATTAAAAAAAAATTAAAATAATTAAAATAATTTCCATAATTATAATATGAAATAGGAAATGAGTTTATAATATGGAATAATTATAATAATGAGTTTTTTTTTAAATATAAATTTCCACAAACAAAACTATAATAGGAAATGAAAAATAAGTTTTTTTTTGGAATGAATAATAAGTTTGTAGTAAAAAGTGTATTAATAATCTATTTTTATATCTTAAATTTTTATTTAAATAATAAAAAATAAAAATAAATAAATATATTCGGTCATATATATGAAAAGAGCAGGACAGATAAAAGAAAATATGGTATAGACATTTGCATTACCGACCATTTCAGAATCTAAAATATGGTAGACATTTCGCATGTGCAAAAGAAAATAATTATTTTATACAGAGGAGCGCGTAGATAATGAGATTCAAAGTAAATTGGACATCAGAATAAACATAAAAATAGAAAAAAATAATAATAATATGGTTTCTCAATTTATTGCCCAGCCAAATCCAAACTAATAATAACAATTACTACTGACAGATGAGTTTCCTGGACAAACATAGACATAGCTATGAAAAGCATTTAGACTGCACTAAGCATGTCCATCAGTGAAGGGTGACTGTTTATTATCATTCGGCGCTATGGGTATATGATATTCGCTGCCAGTACCAGGTGTCTCAGAAGCTTTCGGCTCTATGGGTATATGAGCTTCACTGGCAGTACCAGGTGTATCAGAAGCTATTGCTGTGAGGAGCTCATCATCATGAGAACCGGGCATTGGCGTCGAATTATTCTTGGTACGTGGTGCTGCGCGATCATTATGTGGGGGCTTAGTGCGAGTTGAAGGGACGTTCGTGTCCCATGGAGTTTCGCCAGGCATTCGTGCGTAATATCGCTGCTCCTTGGGGTGGGGAGTGTCGCGTCTCGGGCATTCGTGTGTAATTTTGCCAGACATTGGTTTGCTAGGAACTGGAGTCCGGGTTTTGCCGGGACCTGGAGTGCTGGGAACTGGAGTCCGGGTTTTGCTGGGAACTGGAGTCCGGGAGGATATCGGTGTGTTGCGCCGAGGGGTCGGCGGCGGATTGCTGCGCGGTTTCCTTGGTGTTGAAGGAGGCGTCTGTGATCGCTTTTCACCAACAACCTTCGCTGCAAATAGTAAAGAACATGATGATCACCACAAATCAGAAAAACAATCTTATCACCTAAAACAAAGTTATGAATTTAATAATAATAACAGTATTTTTACTTGCCTGGAGAGGTGGATGGAACACTGTTATTTTCATTTGGATTGGACATGATGATTAATAATATTAATATCCTTCTTCTTCCGCTTTCTAACGGTAGCAGCAGCAGCAACAACTATTTTAAGAATTGACTGACTGCAAAAAAGCGGAGCTCTCTGTTATCATATAGCAGTGCTGCTATTGTCAATAAGATATTGCTGGATGTTTATACTCAATCTTGGCGGATGAGTCCAAACGGAACACACCCAACCGAACTCCGACTCTTCGTATTATGTAATTGTTTGTTTTCGGATTCTTTAAACGTGGCTTGTTTTCGGTTTCTTTAAACCCTTCGTATTATGTAACTCTTTCGGCGTGTCGACGTGGCCAGTGGCCTCCCCGTTTCCGTTTTCTGTCTATTTGTGTAGTAGTCAGTGTCTCATATATATATTGTTTGTTTAAAGAAAAATAACGTTCTTTCATATATGGAAAATGTTAGGAAGATACGGTCGTTTCGGTGCTTCCTGCAATATTCCATGGGGGGACTTTTATAGTTTCACATTGCTCTTTAAATATAGAAAAAAAGTATTTTCAGGCTGAAAATGTCCATGGTTTTTAAAATAAAAAATACACCATGTTGAAGATAGGATCCAATTTCAAAGTTAATATTTAATTATTTATAACAGTTAGTTACCAATATAATACAATATCAAAGTTAATATTAAACCCCTTGGAATAATAATTATTAAAACTAAATTAAAAAAAGGGAGAATTTTAAGTTGTTAACGCGTTTATATATATATATATATATATATATATATATATATATATAAAATGTTTTTAAAAGTTTGGAACATTTAATGTATATAATATTGTTTAAATTTGATTTAAATAAATTTTCTCTGATAAAAAAATGATTTACATAATGAGCTTTATTAGGACGGTTTATGTATATAAATTATCATGGTACAAAGGTTATATTTTCAAAATTATGGTTCAATTAAACGTTTGAAAAATAATTTTTTTAATAATATGGAAAAATAAATATTTAATTTTCAAAGTTAAACATTATAGTTTGAATTGGTCAATGCTAAAACTATTATAACTTGAATTGGTCAATGTTATTATTGAAAAATAAATATTTAATTTTCAAAGTTAAACATTATAACTTGAATTGGTCAATGCTAAAACTATTATAACTAGAATTGGTTACTAAAACTATGGTTCAATTAAATGTTTGAAAAATCACTTTTTCAATAATATTGAAAAATAAATATTTAATTTTCAAAATTAAACATTATAACTTGAATTGGTCAAGGCTAAAACTATTATAACTAGAATTAGTTAATGCTAAACTAATAGTGGTTAAGAGGATTGTCCTACCATAACAAAATAATAAATTATACTTGTGAAGCGTAATACAATTTTAAAGTATTTATCTACAATTATATTATAGTTTAATATTATTTCAAAGTTCTCATATACAATTACAATAGCTTTTGTATTTTATCAAAATTAATATTTAATCATTTAAAATATTCTCAAAATTAATATTTACTCATTTAAAATAGTTAGTATAGTTACAATATCAAAGTTAATTAAAAAAAAAGTAGTGAATTTTGTAGTTAGTATAGTTACAATATTAAAGTTAATAAAACAAAAAGTGAATTTTGAGTGGTTAGAGAGTTTTATATATTAATATTGACTAATACAATAGTGTAATGCCATTTCTTTTTTTGAAGCAAGTGCTTTTATATTATATTAACTAATAAAATTTATAGTGTACAATCATGAGATCTAACTTTCTCTCGGAGCGAGGAAACCAAAGTGTATCTAAAAAAATCTCGCTCCTTGGTGAGGAGACTAGAGTTTACATTGTCTAGAGAAAGATATTGTTGTTCAAATCACAAAGGACTGACCCTTGCGGTGCCTTGATAAAAAAATAAAGGACAATGGTAGTGACAAACTGCACTGCAATTGTGAGCTTCTCATTGTCAAACTGGTCACACTTAGGCTGAGAAAAAAAAGAGTGGCCGCATTGGTGATCATTGAGCCAAAACATGGTTTCTCTTAAAGTTATTAGAAAAAATGAGAGCTTAGTTGCCAACCATTATCTCCTCATGTCATCAGTGGATAATGTGTGTTGTTGTGGGGCCACATTATTGTCAAGTTGGAGCCTCTGCGAGCTTGGGTGTTGCCCTTTACCTGCACTCTGTTGGGGTCTTGAGGGGTCTCCTCCAAGATGTAACACTCGAATGGGTTGGGTCGGGGGAGGGAGGAGGAGATTCATTCAACGGAGGAGGAGGAGCTCTACGAGGGGAGGGAAGGGATGAGTTGGTAGGAGGGGAGCATGATAGGGACACATAGCAGGGGGCAGGAGGTTTGGGGGTAGGCAATACCAAGATCTCTGGCCAGTATTTTAAGCAAGGAGGAAGAATGACTGAAATGCATGGAGAGCTCTATATTCTAATTATTTTCCTTCTTGCTCTTTGTCCTTCAACAGTCGTGCCAAGAGATTGTAGAAAGCCCAAAAGGGCGTACTTCCTCTATTCCAATTAGTTTCCTTCCTTCTCTTTGTCCTTCAACAGTCGTGCTAGGAGATTGTAGAAAGCCCAAAAGGGAATACTTCCTCTACAGGCCTCCTCTTCCTCCATGGAGACTACTTTTTGTTGAATGCGGTCAAGGATGTTGAGGTTGAAGAGGGTGACGATAGAGGCATCGTCTAGAGAGCTAGAGGGCACTCGCGCCCTATGCCTGGCCACGGCGACATCCCTACCTCTGTCACTACTCATGATTGAGATAAAAGTGTCATATGTCACAGAATTGACGTCAAACAGAGTAGAGTGGAGCGCAGAGGAAGGAAACCGGGAGAGAAATAACCAGGATGCCAAGATGCTACAATATATAATGTCAGATTATAAAGGGTGGGGATTGTATGTTGAAGTGTGATCAGGTTTCTGCCATCTGTTGAGGGACATTCACCACATGTCGGATTTTTTTAAGAGGATAGGGTGATCTACGTCTAGTGACTCGGATCCGAGTGAGATGTAATACAATTTTAAGTTATTCGTCTACAATTATATTATAGTTTAATACCATTTCAAATTGTTCTCATATGCAATAACATGTAATATCTTTTGTATACAAAATTTAATTATTTAAAATAATTTTTTGATAGTATAAGTATTTTATTTTATTTTATAATAATTTTAATCAAAAATATATTATCCTATTTAATGATTACTATATATTGATAATATATAAAATTAAAATATATATATATATATATATATGGTACAAGATTTATAAGATGAAAGACAAACTTTCAAATTGGCTTTGATAAAGTCGGTCTTGAAACATACATTTAATCGCTAATATTTCTTTATTTACTAATAAATAATAATTAAATATTTAAATATGTCAAATATTTACATATTAGTATAAATTCAAAAAAAAATCTTTTTTTTTTGAAAATGTATGAGATATTATAAAATATTGAAAATAAATTACTAAATAAAGAAAATATAATTAATAAAAGTTATTTATTAATAATATTTTAATAAACATTTAAATATGTAAATTAATCTATATAATATTAATAAATATTTATCTTCTCCATGATTCCGGCATTGGATAAAGAGCCAACAGTATGGGGAGACCCATCTCCTTGTCGCCTCTCCTTGCATTAAAGAGGAGTGGTGTCGTGGCCATCCATCCCCATGGAACCACACATGCCAACAAACCCTCCAATATACAATATTACAATGTCAAACTTCACCTATGTTGGGTGCTCATTCTTTCCTGTTTGCCGACTTGCACTCCTCTACACTGTAAGTGGAGAATCTCTATTGGAAGGAGGGAAATTTTGTTTCAATGTCGAACTTTTGGTGTATCGCGCATTGAAGATCATGGTCCCTCAGGAGCAGATTCTACCAACAACTCCAACATTATAATAAGTGATCATAACTGGATCATGGACCAGAATGATAGCTCAAAATTCAAAGTGTTTGGAAGTGTGCTGAACCTGAGAGACTGGATAGATCTCGTCTTCCTAATTCCGACGTCATGAACGGTTCAAAAAACTGACATTGTATGTAGAATTTATCGCAGTTTGAAAAGTCTAGTAAACTATGAAAACTAGACTTTGACCAAGTTTGACTTGGAAATTTTGGGACAAAATATTTCGTTCAGTCCAATCAGCATTGGACAAGTGGTGCAATTTGGTTCATTATTGGGAGCACATGTTTTTTATGAGCCAATTACAGGGTGACACGTGGCCAGCCCTGATGCCGCCACA
This sequence comes from Pinus albicaulis, assembly GCA_034641835.2. Lineage (NCBI taxonomy): Eukaryota > Viridiplantae > Streptophyta > Pinopsida > Pinales > Pinaceae > Pinus > Pinus albicaulis. The sequence continues at coordinate 4,564,311 of CM076571.1, forward strand.
TGTCCCCAAGACCGTGTATTAAAATTTTGTGGAGTTCCAGAGGTTCGAACCATGGACCTCCTATTGGCTAGCCCACCCACATGCCATCATGCCACATCATAGTTCTTACCATACATAGGTCTTGGCATATATTTAAGGTTTATGGTATTCCACATTGGGGGAGCGGAGGGGCCAACCCCTCCCATATGACTTTAACCCCATGACCACGGGTCTAACCTATAAGCGCTATCCGCCAATGGTTCCGGATAACCATTGAAACCGTTCACATGACCTTTTAAAACACGGTTATTATTGCAACAAATGCTAACTGCACATGAAGACTGTCGGTCGTTTCGACCATGTGCCCAACACCCCAACCGCATTATTTAATGCCACAGTCAAACTAGCAGGAGAAATAGCGCGCCCTCAAATTTTGGCGGAAATTTCTATTTTGGGTGTTTCAATTGAAGTTCCTCCACATTTAGTGGAGCTGATGTAGGGGACACTGGGAAAAAAGTTGTTTTGGCTCTATATGGAGCTAGATTCGCCCAATTTTGGAGTGAAAATAGTCAATTTCAACTATCTCCAACATTACAAACTCAATGGAATAGATTGCAAAGCCATCAGAGAGATTCTAAGCAGGTTTTTTCATCAATGAATTTCAAGGGGCCACTAGGGCCACCAGGGGGCAGCAACAGTTTGAGGCCTAGCCAGGGGAGCTAAAGGTCTTTTTCAACAATCTAATAGTCAATTTTGGATATTTCAAATGTTATGAAACTAATGATATGGTTTTCAGAGCCTGTAGAGGACTTTAGAAAGCTAAGAATATTCAGTAAAGTTCCAGGGGCCATTAGTGCCAACTTTTGCCATCAGCAGTTCAGGGCCTAGCCAGGGTAGCTAGAGACCATATGCAGCAAACCAAGTGATTTATGACTGTAATCAACATTCTGAATCCATTGACGGAGGTTGAAGAATATTTTGACGACTTTTAGAGGTAGAGAACCCATCAAAGAAGTTTCCAGTGACCCTAGTGCCAAGGGGTGCCAACATGTGTTGGAGGCGCAACTGGAGCAGCCAGAGACCATTTTCAGTGAAAAAATAGTCTATCCTCACTAATTTCGGCATTATGAATCCAATTAAGTGATTTTCAGAGCCATTTTATGACTTCTAGAGCTCGGGAAGCTGAAGGGAATTTTTGGGTAGCCCTAGGCAAACTGTGTAGGAAGGCCTAGTTTTGGGATGCAGTGCTTGTTTTGATAAAATTATCAGTTGATATTTGGTGGCTGATTTGTGCTGAACACATTAGGTGTGGTTTCAGAGACATAAACAGAATTTTGAAGGACTTAGTGCCATAGAGAAGCTCAGTGTATCTTAGTGCACTGACAGAAGGAATCGAGTCTAAGGGAGCTGAAAGCTATTTGCAAAGTGATGACAGCCATGACAGGGATGTAGATGGTATTATAATCCCTTTGGTTCAGTTTAATAACCATTGGATTTATGTGTGTAACTTTTAAAAGAAACTTTACCATAATCCCAAAGAGCCATGTCAAAATGACAAAAGCTTGAGGAGACGTAGCCCACGATATTTGGGTGAACTCCTAGATTAATTTTGCTGTTATGTGTGGATATTTTATTGCTGCATTATGTTTCTATTATACATGTTAAATTTCAGCAAGAACAAATGGAATTAACACACTTAAATAGTTAAAAATCATACACCACTTTCAAGCATAAATTCCGCAAATTGTCAAGTATAAGCTAGATATTTTATTTGTTTAACTGAGTGGGAGGTTCTTGAAAAACATAACAAGTTATCCAACCCATTATCAGATTAGGTTGGTATTAGAGCACATGGTTTCTTGATTGACAGAGCGATAGCTTGCTTGTTTGACTTGAAAGGTGTTTAAACAGTGCAAAAGATTGATTGTTTTACCATTTTCAAACTGAATGTTGCTTGAGTTTGCTAGAGGTGAAGGGATAGCTACTCATAGCTAAGTCCAGAAGAGGAAAATAAGGAAGAAAGGGCTGAAGGCATCTTCCTTACCCAAAGGACCTCAAGGAAACCCTTGAAGTAGAAAAGGGTTTGTTTTTTGGCTGATTGAATAAGAGCTTTTCTCTACATCCATTTGGTTAAAAAGCTTTGTCATTTGTTTTGAAAACTTTGTGAACTTTTTTGAAGTTATTTTAGTTCATTTTCATGATGAAAACTTCATCAAGTGAGGTTTCAAAATCCTCCTCCCACATAAGATTCTTCGATGAAGACATGAAGCGTGAATTCTACATATTGAAGGATATGGTGCAGATTTTGTTTGAAGATAGAAGAGAAAGCACTAAGAAGGAAGAAATTCTTCAAAGATTGCATGATATGGAGATGCAGCTCCATCAAGCCCAAGAGGTTTTGACCAAGAACATGCGTGAAGTAGAGGTAATTCACTCTAATTTGTCTTCAGATTCCTCTTCATAAATATGTGTTGGTTCATTTGAAAAGTTCACTAGAGGTATAGGGTCCATGTTAATGTTTAAAATGGGCTATGAAGGAAAGGGTTTAGGAAAAAATGCACAAGGCATGGTTGAACCTATTTTTGTTGAGGAACAACCTAAGAAATTTGGTCTTGGTTATGTGCAATCCAATGGCAAAGACTCCAAAGCCATGAAGGCATGTGAGGCAACTTCAAAGAGAAATTTTGTTCCAAGTTCTAATACTCAAACATTTCAAGTTTGTTTCCAAGTTGATTTCCATTGCTTGAAGCCTTTGTTGCAGTAAAAAGACTGTAGACATGTAGCTTATGGCGAGCATGCGAGTTCGGACAGTTTTCAAGACAAGAATGATGATGTTAGTCTTCAAGAGAAAGCTGGAACCTCTACTAGTTCATCTCCTCAAGAAGGAAAAAAGGATGGACATGCAAAGTAGCACATGAGGTATAATTCTTCCCATAGTCAATTTGATTATGTTTCTACAAGGCATGACAATTTTTCATGCTTAAATGGAAGAAAGAGTTTTTGTGCATATTGTGGTCGGGTTAACCATGATTTTTCGAGATGCTAGATGAGGAAGAAGGCATACAGGAAGAAGATGAAGCAAAGGCAACTTGCAAAGAAGGTGCATAAGACTTGCACATATTACCAGAAGAGGGGATATATTGTTTCCCAATGTTGGACATTGCATCCAACTAATCATCTTAAGCACATGAGGCAAGAGGACAGAAAGACTGGCGAAAGTGGAACCAAGGATTCCATCATTGATGTGAGAACAGGTGTTTCACATGAAGAAGATTTGCAGCAACAAAAGTCATCGTGGAAGTGGCTTGGTAAGAAGTGGTTGGACTTCTTAACACAGTAAGAAATACTCATTTGTACATATGCAAATTTCAATTATGTATGCATCTATATATCCTGTAATCTCACGTTTTTTTTAGCCACCCTGGATCAATGATCAAGGCAGCGATGTTCAGCTACCTTCTGCAAATTTCTCACCAGAAAGTTTTGAGTGAGTGCATGGAATACAGTTCTTGACAGGAGGACAAGAAAATCCAAGAAGGGAAGTGTCGACTACCTTCAAGTTGTGGTTCAAAGGCACTAGCCATGCAAGGAAATTGTTTGGAGGTTGAAAAGAAGAGGGTGTTGTACTCTAATCTAATGTACAGATCATTATATCAATATTTTGGTTTCCAAAAGATTCCTAATGGGGAGGTGTGATCAAAACTGGATCATGGACCAAAATGATAGCTCAAAATTAAAAGTGTTCAGAAGTGTGCCGAACCTGAGCAACCAAATAGATCTCGTCTTCCTGATTTCGATGTCATGAATGGTTCGAAAAATTGACATATGTTGGAAATAATGAGAGGGGGGTGAATCATTATTTCTTTTCAATTGTTAATTTTACCAGTTAGATCACTTATATTTAGAACCCAAAATGAAAAATGATGGAATAGATACTTTTATTAATTTCTTCTTTACAATAATTAAAGTACAATAATGATATAGGGCTCCAACCCTAGATGAAGACTCCAATCTTCCAGGCCCCAACCTGTATTGTGCCAAGCACCAAATTGATCTTTCCAAGGCTCCAATCTTGTCAATTTGAGGCACCAACCTCTAGGGCTCCAACCCTATCTCTAGTACAGGCTCCTACCTGGTTTCTTGAGGACTTCAATCCTCTAGGACTCCAACCCTATCTCTCGTACAAGCTCCTACCTGGTTTCTTGAGGACTACAATCCTCTAGGGCTCCAACCCTATCTTCCAAGGCACCTACCTTGTCTCTATGAGGCTCCAACCTCTTGGGCTCCAACCTCAACTTCACTTCGTCAAAATATGTTTGGTTATTCTTCACAGCTCCCAAAGTATTCTTCAATGAGCCCTGTCACACTTATTCTCCACGTCACATCATCAATGACAACCTTTATCTTTTCACATGAAGGTGTCTCTGCTGTCCTTCATGATACCCAAACACTTTTCCCAAAGTTACTTCATAAGGCCTTTAATCAAGTTTCAGTACTAATTTCAAGACTCTTCGAGACAACATTAAGAATGATTCTTAAAATTCTTCAGCAAGTATCTGTAAGAGACTGCTCCAACCTTTCAAACAATTGTTTCAAATATCTTCAATAAGTGTTACAGGTTGGTCTCAATAGATTGCTTGAATGCCTTCACAAACATTTTATCACTGTATTGGACTCCAAAATATCCCACTATACTTCATCACAAATCTGAAAACAAATGTGTCACTGTATTAATATGTCCCTTCTCAAGTCTGCTCAGAGTGCTCCAAAATATGTCTTTATTCTTCTCTAAAGATGTCAGTGAGTTGCTCCAAAAGATATTTTTCAATAGGCTAGGTTGCTTCAAAAAATGTTGCTCCCAAGTGTGACGTCAAAAGGTGCTCCAAGATTTGCTACAAGTCAACACAAAGGTTCTTAAAGGGCTGCTCCGATTCTGCCCAACCAGCTGCTCCAAGTTCAACAAGATACTTCCACAAGACAACCCAAAACTTCAGGACTAGCATTCATGCCTTGAAATAAGTCTCAAACATAGATCTGAAAGTTGTCCTTAGCACTATCACAAAAAAGGGTTGAATCAGGCCTTAACAAACTTATCCACAAATCCACCAAACCATGCTTCAAGAACAACTCGGATATGCGTTTGGAAACACCAGCAAAATAGTCCTAAAAGTGTTCCATTGTCTACTCAAAAACAGGGTTGATTTTTTATCTCACTGATCCAAAGCACTATTTCAAGGCTCCTTAACACTGGTCCGAATTGAAGTCCCCAACAGGTCTACAATCCTGTAGTCCGAGCTCCTAGTTAGTGCCTTCACAAGTGTATATAGTTTAATAAAAATTCCCAAACAAAAATCTTTTAACCCAAAACAGTGAATTTATGTCTTCTCGGCCTCTTACAGTTCTGTATCTCATCTCTAAGAAATCACCAAAAAATTTTATGCTAAAATGAGGTGTTTCAATGTCAATTAATACTAGATTTCGACCCTTAATGAAGAGACACATCTCATGGGGAGAGGCTGACATGAATAACTGTGTATAGGTCGGCTAGATTTAAAAAATATGATATATTAACTTAAAAATTTAATTTCTCTTACACTACTAGGAGTTAGAGGATGAGTGAGGGCTCATTGGAAAGAGGAAAGAGTCCTCTACAAGATAGTGAAGGAGCCATAGTGAAGTGATGTCTTAAAGATGTCAAAAAATAATTTTCTTTATGACTGTTTGGAATTTTTAGTGTAGAAGGTGATTAGGACAACAAGAGGTCATTAATGGCTTCTCCAATGTAATGCATCCAACAATTTCATTATATGTCATTAAGTATGGTGAGGTCATTAATGTCATATTTCCCATAATTGTCCATGTCATCATCATGTATGTCCTTATGTGTGATAGTGTAGCTTCAATCATGTTACTAACCATGTCATAGTGCAGCATCCATTAATTTCCATCCAAAGAGCCCATCATGAGATATATATTTCATCAATGTAAGGTCATTCATGTATAGTCCTCCATATGTCATCAAGGGCTTGTATATTAGATACATCATTGGCACTTAAAGGCTAGATCACTATGAGCATAAATCATAGGCACATGGTTTACATGACATCTTTAGACTTTTTTATTAAGGGTAAGGACATCATCCGGGTTCTAAGGCATATTCATGGTTATTTCAAGGACATCATCATTAGGGTATTATTATCAATGGAATTTTAGGCAACATCACACATCATAATAATTTTCCATCATGAACAATGCAATATTGACATCTTGGTTAATGCCATATTGACATCAATGACAACCTTGATTAACAATATCCCCCTTTTTCATTGATGGCAATATTATTTACATTCCAAAATTTTCTCCCCCTTTGACATCAATGGCAAACAGGGTGCTCAAGTACTCCCCTTGCCAAGATGCTTCTTTTCTTCATCAATATTAATTCTTCATAGGAATGTTACTCCCCCTGTCGTGGTGCTCTTCCTTTTGGAAATGTGGTCCATGATAGATTTCATTTCTTCATGTGATGAAACAACTCCCCCTTCCTGCATAAACACCTCTAGCTCATGAAAGATTGCTTGCTTTGTGATCTAATGAAAGACATCTTGAACAATGGTCCATCAGATGAGAAGGGATTATATTCTTCAATGGAGTTGCTTCCAAGAGATGATTTATCAAAAGATGATTGTCCATGTATGACTCATCAAGGATTTCATAGGGGCCTTTCAGGGATAGCTTCCGCAAGAAAGCTCAAGAATAAAAAACTCCCCCTAAATGTATGCATGGTCTCATTTTGGCAGGGTTTCACCATCAAATACTTGGAATATCAAGGATGACTTCATATAGTCAACAACATGTGTTTTTCATTAGAGTGTTCAAGAGACTTTCGGATTCAACTTGTTTCCTTCTCCATACTTGTGTAACTTTATTCTCTAGCATGGTTCTAGCCTATGCAGGGGCCCAAGTCAAGTTACAGTCATGTGCCATATGTCCAATGTTATGGCAATTGAAGCACTCTATCTTGTTCATGAAAAATAAATCATGACTTCTTCTTGCAAAATTGCTTCGAGGAGATTGACGGGGAACATTATATTTTCCTTTGTGATATGCCCTACAATATTTTGCCACATGCCCAAAGTTTGTACAAGAATAGAAATATCCAAGAAATATACTTTTGTACTTGGGAGATGAAGAGTTCCTTGAAGTACTTTTGAAGTCTTTTTGCCTTGGGATTCTTTGATGATATTCATTGCCTTTTGTATTCTTGACACCATGTGCAAGTCTCATTGGAGTATAATTTCTTCTGTTGTTGTGTTGATTCTTCTCCTTGCCTTTGTTGGAACTGGGATCATCAACATTTCTTTCTAGGTTCCTCACATCTTTGTTGTTTGAAGCATTACCATTCTTGCTTGAGGTTTCACCTGCATAGTCAAGACCTGATTTCTCAAGGGGAGACCTTTGCTGACTTAGGATTTCATCTAGGTTTTTAGAGCTTTTCATGTTTTTATTCAGAAATTCAACTTCCTTTTCAAGAAAGACAATTTCTCCTTTCAACTTTTCACAATATTCATCTTTCATAAGTAGTTGCTTCTTCATTTCTCCCATCATCCTTGTTGCATCATGTGCTTCGATTTTAAGGGAGATGATATTTGATTTCATTATGAAGACTTCTTCATTCTCCTTTGCTAGATTGCTCTCCATTTCTTATTTTATTCTTGTAGCTTCACATGTTTTGGCCTTGACAAGATTGATGTCTGATTTTAGTTTCAAGATTTCTTCATCATTTTCGTCTAGTTGGCATATCATGGTGTTTATCTCCTTTTATGCTTCATTAACTTGTCCTTCTATGAATGCCAAATTTTCCATCACCTTCTCAGCTCCTTGCACTTGTTTCCTTGCTTCTCCTAGTTGAGATCTAAGAGAGGAGACCTCTTCCTTGTATTGACCAATCTCTGCTTCAAGATTGTTCAAAATATCAAGTCTTTGTTCAAGGTGGCTTGACAAAGTTTCTTCCCTTTTCTTTGCCTTATCCAATTGATTTGTCATAGATATGACTTCTTCATGATGCTTTCTTTTGTTTTGATGAAATTCCTCTTTAAGTTTGGCAAGCTCCTCATCTCTTTCTTGTACTTGGAGCTTGACAAAGTCAACTTCCTTCCTTGTCTTGTCTTGGTTACCATCTTGCGTTTTCTTATTAAGTTCCTCATTTTCTTTTTTCAAACTATTAATCTCTTCCATGGAAGCCATAAGTTTATTCAGGAAATCTTCTTCAAAGTCTTCTTTGTTCTCTTCATCTTCTAGGTCTTATTTAGCCTTGTTGTCATCTCTCTTATCTTTAGCTTCCTTGACGAATTCTGGACTTCTTTCTTTTTTTCCATCATCTTCTTGGCTAGATATCATTTTCAATGCTCCTTTTGAGTGAATATCATGATGTTTGTCCCATATGACTTTTGCTGATGAACATTTTTCAAAATTGGCCTTCACAGAATTTGGTAACCCATTCAAAATTGCCTTCATTTCTCTTGTATTGTACTCCTTGGATTCTTCGACCATCGTGTCATTAGTTATCACTAATTTCCAAACTTAAATTCCTTGAGTCTTCAATAAATTCCTCATTCTTGCCACCCATGTATCAAAATTTCCATTGAACAATGGAGCCTTCGCAAATTGATTTACTTCAATTTCAATGGTTGAGGAAGACACATCTTTAGGAGGATTGGAGACTTTCTTCCTTGGCTTTTCCATTTGTGTTCTAATGATCAACCTTCAAGCTATTAGGCTTTGAGTGAAGATACTAGCTTTAATACCAATTGTTGGAAATACTGAGAAGGGGGTGAATCAGTATTTATTTTCAATTGTTAATTTTACCAGTTAGATCACTTATATTTAGAACACAATATGAACAATGATGGAATAGATACTTTTATTAATTTCTTCTTTACAATAAGTAAAGTACAATAATGATATAGGGCTCCAACCATAGATGAAGACTCCAATCTTCCAGGCTCCAACCTGTATTGTGCCAAGCACCGACTTGGTATTTCTAAGGCTCTAACCTTGTCAATTTGAGGCACCAACCTCTAGGGCTCCAACCCTATCTCTGGTACAGGCTCCTACCTAGTTTCTTGAGGACTCCAATCCTCTAGGGCTCCAACCCTATCTTCCAAGGCACCGACCTTGTCTCTATGAGGCTCCAACCTCTTGGGTTCCAACCCTCAACTTCACTTCGTCAAAATATGTTTGCTTATTCTTCACGGCTCCCAAAGTATTCTTCAATGAGCCCTGTCACACTTAGTCTCCACATCACATCATCAATGACAACCTTGATATTTTCACATGAAGGTGTCTCCGCTATCCTTCATGATACCCAAACACTTTTCCCAAAGTTACTTCATAAGGCCTTTAATCAAGTTTCAGTAATGCTTTCAAGACTCTTCGAGACAACATTAAGAATGATTCTTAAACTTCTTTAGCAAGTATCTGCAAGAGACTGCTCCAACCTTTGAAACAATTGTTTCAAAGATCTTCAATAAGTGTTACAGGTTGGTCTCAAGAGATTTCTTGAATGCCTTCACAAATCCTTTATCACTCTATTGGACTGCAAAATATCCCACTATACTTCACTACAAATCTGAAAACAAATGTGTCACTATATTAATATGTCCCTTCTCAAGTCTGCTCAAAGTGCTCCAAAAGATGTCTTTAGTATGCTCTAAATATGTCAGTGGGTTGCTCCAAAAGATCTTTTTCAACAGGCTAGGTTGCTTCAAACAGTGTTGCTCCCAAGTGTGACGTCAAAAGGTGCTCCAAGATTTTCTACAAGTCAACACAAAGGTTCTTAAAGGGCTGCTCCAATTATGCCCAACCAGTTGCTCCAAGTTCAACAAGATGCATCCACAAGAAAACCCAAAACTTCAAGACTAGCATTCATGCCTTGAAATAAGTCTCAAACAGAGATCTAAAAGTTTTCCTTAGCACTGTCACAAAAAAGGGTTGAATCAGGCCTTAAAAAACTTATCCACAAATCCACCAAACCATGCTTCAAGAACAATTCAGATATGCATTTGGAATCACCACCAAAACAGTCCTAAAAGGGTTCCATTGTCTGCTCAAAAACAGGTCTGAGTTTTTATCTCACTGATCCAAAGAACTGTTTCAAGGCTCCTTAACACTGGTCCGAATTGAATTCCCCAACAGGTCTGCAATCCTGTAGTCCGAGCTCCTAGTTAGTGCCTTCACAATTGTATACAGTTTAAGAAAATTTCCCGAACAAAAATATTTTAACTCAAAACAATGAATTTCTGTCTTCTCAACCTCTTACAGTTCTGTATCTCATCTCTGGGAAATCACTGAAATTTTTTATGCTAAAATGAGGTGTTTCAACGTCAATTAATACTAGATTTTGACCCTTAATGAAGAGACACATCTCATGGAGAGAGGCCGACATGAATAACTGTGTATAGGTCGGCTAGATTTAAAAAATATGATATATTAACTTAAAAAATTAATTTATCTTGCACTACTGGGAGTTAGAGGCTGAGTGAGGGCTCGTTGGAAAGATTAAAGAGTCCTCTACAAGATAGTGAAGGAGCCATAGTGAAATGATGTCTTCAAGATGTCAAAAAATAATTTTCTTTATGACTGTTTGGAATTTTTAGTGCAGAAGGTGATTAGGAAAGCAAGAGGTCATTAATGGCTTCTCCAGTGTAATGTATCCAACAATGTCATTATATTTCATTAAGTATGGTGAGGTCACTCATGTCATATCTCCCATCATTGTCCATGTCATCATGATGTATGTCCTTATGTGTGATAGTGTAGCATCAATCATGTTACTAACCATGTCATAGTGCAGCGTCCATTAATTTCCATCCAGAGAGCCCATCATGAGATATATATTTCATCAATGTAAGGTCATTCATGTATATTCCTCCATATTTCATCAAGGGCTTGTATATTAGATACATCATTGGCACTTAAAGGCTAGATCACTATGAACATCAATCATAGGCACATGGTTGACATGACATCTTTAGACTTCCTTATTAAGGGTAAGGACATCATCTGAGTTCTAAGGCATCTTCATGGTTAGTTCAAGGACATCATCATTAGGGTATTATGATCAATGGAAATTTAGGCAACATCACACATCATAAGAATTTCCCATCACGAACAATGTGATATTGACATCTTGGTTAATTCCATATTGACATCAATGACAACCTTGATTAACAACATCATATGAAGAAGTTATCGCAGTTTGAAAAGTCTAGTAAACTACAAAAACTGGACTTTGACCAAGTTAGACTTAGAAATTTTGGGAAATTAAAAAAAAAATTCGAGGGAATATCCTTGGAATATTCCCTAGAATATTCCGTTCAGTCCAATCAGCGTTGGAAAAGTGGCGCAATTTCATTCAGTATTGGGAGCACGTGTTTTTTATGAGCCAATTACAGGGTGACACATGACCAGCCCTGAGGCCACCACGTGTCCCTAGGACCATGTATTAAAATTTTGTGGAGTTCCAGAGTTTCGAACCATGGACCTCCTATCAGCTAGCCCGCCCACATGCCATCACGCCACATGGTAGTTCTTACCATACATAGGTCTCACCATATATTTAGGGTTTATGGTATTCCACATTGGGGGAGCAGAGGGGCCAGCCCCTCCCATATGACTTTGACCCCATGACAATGGGTCTAACCCATAAGCGCTCTCCACCGATGGTTCCGAATAACCATTGAAACTATTCACATGACCTTTTAAAACACATTTTTAATTGCAACAAATGCTAACCGCCCATGAAGACCGCCGATCGGTTTGACCATGTGCCCAACACCCCAACCGCATTATTCAATGCCACGGTCAGACTGGCGAGAGAAATGGCACACCCTCAAATTTTGGTGGAAATTTCTATTATCGGTGTTTCAATTGAAGTTCCTCCACATTTAGTGGAGTTGATGTAGGGGACACTGGGCAAAACGTTGTTTTGGCTCTATCTGGAGCTAGATTCACCCAATTTTAGAGTGCCAATAGTCAATTTAAACTATCTCCAACATTCCAAATTGAATGGAGTAGTTTTTAGGGCCATTAGAGAGCTTATAATCAGGTTTTTTCATTAGTGATGTTTACAGGGCCACTAGGGCCACCAGGGGGAAGCAACAGTTTGAGGCCTAGCCAAGGGAGCTAGAGGTCTTTTTCAACAATCGAATAGTCAATTTTGGATATTTCAGATGTTATGAAACTAATGAGATGGTTTTCAGATCCTTTAGAGGACTTTATAAATCTGATAAGCTTCAGTAAAGTTCCAAGGGCCATTAGTGCTAGCTTTTTCCAACAGCAGTTCAAGGCCTAGCCAGGGCAGCTAGAGACCATATGCAGTGATCCAATAGTCATTTGTAACTTTAATCAGAATTTTGAATCCATTGATGGAGTTTTCAGAATATTTTGAGGGCTTCTAGAGGTCGAGAACCCATCAAAGAAGTTTTCAGTGACCCTAGTGCCGGGGGGTGCGGACAGGTGTTGGAGGCGAAATCAGAGTAGCTGGAGGCCATTTTCAGTGAAACACTATTCTATCCTATCTAATTTTGGGATTTGCAAACCAATTTGATGACTTCTAGAGCTCGAGAAGCTTAAGGGAAGTTTTGGGCAGCCCTGGGAAAATTGTGGAGGAAGGCCTAGTTTGGGGATGCAGTGCTTGTTTTGAGAAAATTTGTTTCGAGAAATAATACCCTAAAGGTCTTGGGTTGACAACCTTCACAGATCAGGGGCATTCCATTCAAGAAGGACTCATTTTAATGAACTTCTATACTAAAAACTTGATACTACTGGTTTCAGAACTTACTCAAAAGTCCCTCGGTTGATGTAGATCCCGTGGGGTACCCCCTGCAACACTTTGTGCTCCGAAACCTATAAATCCACAAAGAAAGAACACAAAAACCTAGTTTTAAATCATATATAGTTCCTAGATGTTAGTGAAAACCATGCATAATATGATAAAAAAAATATGAAACGTTCAATTAACGATTATTACACATGTATAAAGCATCATAAACACGTGCACATCGGGAACAAGATGGCTCTTGTTATTATGAATGACACGTGAAGTAATCAAAACGTGGAGAAATCACCTGAATCCTGCCACGGCCTTCGAGCATACCATCCTCTAGATCCATCCAGCCCTAGCCTTGCAAGAATTATTCCAAGATGTGTGCATAATAGATGTCATATAGGGTGATGAAAATCTCAAGGAAAAAAGGTTTTCTTGAATATACCTGGGAAGTGCAGGAGGCACAGGAATATCAAACTTGAATAGGGCTCCAACAGAGTATAATATCTATATTTTTCTCCCTCCCTTAGGCCATTCCTTTGAGGGGCTTTTATACTCCCTCAAATTATTTTCTGCAGTTAGAAGCAATTAGGCCACGAGCTGGGGTGGTTGAATTACTGGAATAACCATCAAACCTTCCTCAAATATAGGGAATTTATATATTTTTTAATAATTAAAAAGGTATATGCAGATCTCTATGAATGGACTCACGTGTATGCGCAGAAAAGTCTGGGCAGAGTCGCGTATGGGTTTTAAGATACTGTTTTGTTTAGAAAATGTTCAAGTCTGGGGGAAAGGGTGCCCAAGGCCAAAGTGTAAATCATCAAGTACATGAAGGTGATAAATGACACTATAAAAAAATTATCAGTTGATATTTGGTGTCTGATGTGTGCTAGAGATAGTAGGTGTGGTTTTATAGATAGAAACAAAATTCTGAAGGAGTTAGTGCCATAGAGAAGCTCAGTGTAGCTCAGTTCACTGATAGAAGGAATTGAGTCTAAGGGAGTCGAAAGCTGTTTGCAGAGTGATGATAGCCATGATAGGGATATAGATGGTATTCTAAGCCCTTTGGTTCATTTCAGTAACCATTGGAGTTAAGTGTGGAACTTGTAAAAGAAACTTTACCATAATCCCAAAGAGCCAAGTCAAAATGACAAAAGGTCAAGAGACGTAGCCCACGATATTCGGGTGAAATCCTAGATTAATTTTTTTGTTATGTGTGGATATTTTATTATCTCATTATGTTTCTGTTATACATGTTAAATTTCAGCAAGAACAAATGGACGTAAGACACTTGAACAATTAAAAATCATACACCACTTTCAAGCATAAATTCCGCAAATTGTCAAGTATAAGCTAGATCTTTTATTTGTTTAAATGAGTGGGAGGTTATTGAAAAACATAACAAGTTATCCAACCCATTATCAGATCATTAAGTGGCTCCTGGCACAAGGATGAGGTTGAGGAAGGATTTCGATGAGGAATTCAAGTAGTTTAGGAAAAAGAAGGGACTCAAAAAAAGAATATCTGAGCTTGGTGGGTTTCTAGAGAATGGGTAACAATTCCTATGTTCACTCATTTACAAAATCCAAGTTTTTCTCTCTTTCTATGGTGTTATCTATGGGTTGGTCTTTTAGGAAACCTAGTGGCAATAAATTTTTTGAGATCGGTTTCATTTTCTAGGTCATCTATCTAAACTTGAGGCCTGTTAGAAAACGATTAGGGAAGCCTAGTTTAACATATCATTTTCCTTATTTGAAATTTACTTGTGATTTAGATTCTTCTTATGTTCTTATCATCAAGTAAATTCCAAACACAATAAAGATCACATGAACATACGACATAGGCTCCATGCCAAGAAAAAACCCCTCAAAGGGGAAAACCCATCAATACTTCTCTTCTTATCAACTTCATAAGGAGACTTCCAAGACTAAACAATACCTCTAGTTCTCACCAAGAAACAAGATATCCAACCAACCAATCAAGTTTTCATTACTTCTACAACTTCTTCTTCTGTAACTTCATATCTATGAGAAACCTCATAGTTTTCACATATCTCAGACTTCAACAAAACTTTTAGGGTTGACTTCACTTTCACATGGCTTTTGTATCCTTATAGCAACCTTCACATTCCTCTTTTACCGTAGACCATATCTTCATGTGTGTCACTAAGGAGGATGAAGTCTATAAATAACCTTATATGTCGGTCCATAAGCCCTCTTTAGGCTGACATACACTAGATGGCCGACTTGTTCTTGGGAGTTGACTTAGACACTTACTAATACAAAAATATTTTTTATTTCTTTGTTACAAGTGTGAAAATGGGTCTTTTAAATAATGATAATGACACTTTGACTCATGGAAACCCTAAGAGAGCATACAATGGATGCTCGACCTAGTAACCAAATACATAAGCATGAAACCCATTCTTTACAAAATAATTTTTCTTTTACATTTTATTTCTTCTTCTTCTTTTGAAAAATATAAGAATTACATTATATCAAACAATAACTATGAAGATCCATACTAGTTGCATTTTCCAACACTCCCTCTTAACTAGATAGGTATTCATAAATGTTTAATCGGTACAAGGACAATACTCATTTTGAAAAGTTCTCATAAGAAGAGTATCACAAACATCATGTACAATGTTAGAAATCTAAATAACATCTAGGCTAACTTCCAAGGTATCAAACCATCTAGGTACCATCTAGACTACCTACCAAGGTATGATCCCAATAGGGATCTAGGTGTCATATAGGCTACCTACCAAGATTCCAAACTTAATAGGGTTCTAGGTATCATCTAGCCTACCTACCAAGATACTAAATCGACAAGGATCCATGTGTCATCTAGGCTACCTACCAAGACACCAACTCAACAAGGATCCACATGTCATCTAAGCTACCTTCCAAGACAAAATCTCAACAAGGATACAGGTGTCGTCTAGACTACCTTCCAAGACACCAACGGGGATCTAGGCACCATCTAGGCTACCTACCAAGGTACCGACCCTAGGTACCATCATACAAGTTATTCAACCTAAGGTACATCAACTCACCAAACCTCTTTCTAAGGTCATTATTTTATTTGCACGTTTCATCTTCAAGTAACAATGAGTTACAACTCCATCTTCAATCATCAATGTGGAATCTTTAATTATATTACCATAACAAATCCCTCTTTTCATCATTTGTATCAACAATGTTCCAATAACTACCTCTTTCCATTGTTCCCATCATTAAGTCTTTCTTAAGTTAATTTTTTCTTGTTTCTTACATATTTTTCATACAATTGAATGTGCCTGCAATTTTTTTATCATCAAGTACAACCAAGAAAAATATATATGTACGCGAGCATGATGTTAATTTTTCCAGTCAAGTGTTTTCAAAGGATACTACAAGGGTTTTAGTTACAAACCCTACATATTCCATGACCTGGCCCTAAATAGGGTTTTCAATGGAAACATCAATTCTATGGATTTTTACTCAATTTAACCCTTACTCGGGTTTGACCATATACCTTAGATTCTATTTATAAACCCTAAGAAATCAAGAGATAGGGTTTTACAAGAGGGAACAAATATTTAGGGTTTTATATTTTACCTATTCTAGGGTTTTCTAATTCAAGTTTTGGTATCAGAGCATGTTGACCATGTTAAACAGGATATTTTCCAATGAATGTTGACTAGATCTAGGTCACGACATGGAGAAGGGAAACTTGAGGAAACAGATCCAGAGATCGGAAAGCGGAAAGTCTCTCGAAATATGGGAGGTGAAACTGAAGAAGAGACTCTTGAGCCCAATACTGATGAGCAAGTTGAGAAGATTTTCCTCAATATGCAAATCATGATTGTAGAACTCTATGAAGACAAGAAGACTAGAGATGCAACGTCGACTTCAAAAAGCAAGAAGGAGAAAAAGGGCAAGGAGAAAATTGATGGTGAAAAATCTCCTCCTTCTCCATATTCGTCTTCTAAAGACACGAAAGAGGAAAAGGACGGGAAGAAAACTAATATTAATTAACCTCCTTCTCCTCCATCTTCATCTTCTTCTTCGTCATCTTCTCATGATTAAATTTCATATTCCGAGTGAAAGAAGAAGAATAATAAATCTCCTTTTCTGAAGCTTGATGTAAAGTTTGAAATGCCCATATATGATGGTGAAATGAATCCTAAAAAGTTAGATAACTGGATTATACAACTTGAAGTATATTGTAGAATACAAAATATATATGATGATTCTACAAAAATTCAGTCAGCTACACTTAGATGGGGGGAACAACTTTGATTTGGTGGGAAAGTAAAACTCAGTTTGTTAGATGATCCAAAATAAATTTTATCATAGGTAATAATGTTTGAATAAAATAATTATTAATTTAAGATATTAAATTAATAATTATTATTCTAGAATATTTAATAAATCTTTGAGATATTTAGAAACAGAAATTTGTTATTAAAAAATAGGACTCTAGAAAAGAGTCGTTTCCTAGGCTCTAAGTTAGGAGTAAAGTTAGTAGAATAGTTAGAAGCTCATTGCATGTAATTGGACACTTTTTATTTAATAAGTGATCCAAAATTAGTGGAATTTAGGACATTGAGCTTATAAATAGCTCATTGCAAGAGTGATTGTGTTGTTCACGTGTAAACTCTTGCATAATTCCAATGTAATTGTTTTTTTGTGATTAATAAAATTACGTGTCTGAGGACACTTTGGCCATTACAGTCGGATTTAAAGCATAAACATAAAATCATCTCCCCATGGTCTAAGTTTATTAAATATCTTAGAAATAAATTATATGCTTTAGGATATACGTAACAGGATGTAATGGATTGGTAGCATATAGGGCAAGGTAAAGAACAAAATGTGCAAGAGTTTATGCAAGAATTCAGGAAGAAAGAATTAGCACTTGAAATTCCATTAAACACACGGGAAAATTTATTAAAGTGTATAGGAAGTGTGCATTCTTATTTGCAACATACATTTCTTATGTTTAATCCAACTGACTTTGATGAAGTCTGTGTGCAATCTATTCATGTTGAATAAGGTGGCAGGCCTTTCCAGTTTACGAAGAAACCATTCAAGCAATCAAAAAACAAAGATAGAAAAGGGAAGAAAAAATAAAATGGGAAGAAAGCAGCAACAGTCAAGAAAGAAGAAGAAAGGCCTATGTGTACTCATTATCAGAGGGTTGGACATGATTAATCCAAGTGTTTGAAGCTCCATCTGGAACTTAAGCCAAAGAATCTCCTTAAGAAGAAGGGGTAAGAAGAAATATAATGTTGTAGTCCAACAAGACTTGGGATTCC
Organism: Pinus albicaulis; assembly: GCA_034641835.2. Lineage (NCBI taxonomy): Eukaryota > Viridiplantae > Streptophyta > Pinopsida > Pinales > Pinaceae > Pinus > Pinus albicaulis. Next base: position 4,582,424 of record CM076571.1, read on the forward strand.
TCTCCGACGATGAAAAAAAGATAACTGCTATGGTTCTGATAGGTAATCCTTTTGAGGAAAGTCTTAGTTATTATTTTTCTGCATTTTATTCTAAATATAAGGAAGTGGTTGAAGATAAGAAGAGGATTGAATTATTTCACATAAGGATAATAACCAAGCACACTAAAATTGACACATTATTTGATAGTGGATCACAAGCTAACTTAATATTTGAGAAATTAGCAAGGAAATTGGGATTGAAAACTAAGAATCATCCAAAAACTTACCCTTTAGGATGGTTAAAGGAGAGCACTCAGATGCATGTCACAAAACAATGTCGATTAAGGTTTGCAATCATAGCTAATTTTGTTCATGAGGTTGATTTAGATTTGATTCCTTTGGATATATGTGGAGTTGTGTTAGGTAGTCCTTATATTTATGATCGAGATGCCATATTTTATAGAAAGGAGCATAAATATCATCTTGTTAAGGATGGAATTGAATATGTTGTCAGGGCACATAATATTAAAACAAGTTTGGATTTAATCAATTTTAGTTAGATGAAGAGACTCATAAGTTCAAGTAAAAATTATGCTCTCATGTTTGTTAAGGAAAAATCTAAAGATAAGATTGATGCTTTTAAAGGATGTGATTCTCATATTAAGAACAAATTGGTTGAAATATTTGATTCTTATAAGTAATTATTTAAAGAACCAAAAATGTTACCTCCTAAACGAGAAACAAACCATGAGATTCAACTTCAATCTTCCTCTTCCAAACATTAGCATGTATCGTATGTCGGTCATATAAAATAAATAAATTAAGAAACAAATTCAAGAATTGATTGATAAAGGCTTTATTCGACCTAGTTCTTCTCCATGTGGATCACAAATCATTTTAGTACCTAAGAAAGACGGAACTTGGAGAATGTGTGCTGATTTTAGAGCTTTAAATAAAATCACCATAAAGAACAATTATCCTCTTCCAATAATAGATGATTTTCTTGATCAGTTAAAAAATGTTGTTTACTTTACAACACTAGATTTAAGAAGTGGTTATCATAAGATTTTTATTGCAGAGAATGATGTTTGGAAAATTGCATTAAATACTAGACAAGGGCTTTATGAATGGTTGGTTATGTCATTTGGTTTGTGCAATGCTCCAGCAATTTTTATGAGAGTGATGAATGACGTGTTTTGTTCTTTTCTTGATAAGTTTTTCATAGTATATCTGGATGATATTCTTAAATTCAGTTCAAGTTTGGAAGAACAAGCATGTGAAACAATTTTTTGATGTGTTTCAAAGGGAGAAACTATATCTCAAGCTTTCTAAGTTTGAATTTGGAAAAACTTCCTTAGCTTATCTTGGTTACATAGTTGGAGGTGGTCATCTTAAAATAGATCCAGCTAAAATTGTTGTGATTGTTAAGTGGCCAAGACCACAAAATGTGACAAAAGTTAGAAGCTTTTTGGGTGCAGTTCAGTATTGGAGGAAATTAATTTCTCATTTATCTTTTATTGCATTACCAATACATGCTTTAACAAGTTCTAAAGTTTCTTTCCAGTGGGGAGGAAAACAACAAGTAGCATTTGACACTTTAAAGCAGAAAATTGTTCTAGCTCCAATATTAGCTTGACTAGATGTTCAACAACCTTTTGAAATAGAAACTGATGGTAGTGGATATGTAATGGGTGTTGTGTTATTGCAGAAAGGAAAGTCTATTTGTTTTCATTCAAAACATTTTCTAAAGTAGTTTCAAATTATCCAAATTGTTATCACTTAAAAAATTTCAAAACATCATTATGACAAGATTACTTATGATCATGGGTAAAAATAGGGTCTTAGGAGTCATTTCTTGAGCTTGACCAAGGGAAGTATTAAATTTTTTAATATTGAGCCTACCCTAGTGTTTAAATAAACTCATTTTTAAGGTCTTTCATGTCAAGTTTTTCATCATTTTAGGATTCATTTCATTTCCTAAAGTTTTTGTATCAAAACTGCCCAATTATCCAAGAAACCAAGTTTCGTAGCACAAACAACAAAAATTACACTACAGGTGCTACAAAAGCGTAGTTTTGTAACTGTCTTGTCAGTTGAGTTTTCAAATGTCAGAAACCATTGGGAAAGGGTAGGATAGAGGTATGTTGAGTCATGTAATGATGAAATCGAAGTACACACCCACATTTGTAGTCATCATGGTCAGTTTAGGTATGAGTGAGTCATCGTTTTCAGTTATGAAGGGACATTTGAAATTCAAATTCTTTCCTAATCAATCATTCTCATTCCTTTTTCCTTCATTCATAATGTCTGAGCTTTGAGTGTCGAGCCAAACTTGTGGCTGGTTCTTACAAAGTTTTATTATATCCATTTCAAGCGAGGTTGCTGATACATTTATTCAAGCGAGGCTGATACATCCATATCAAGCAAGGATGAAATATTTTTGCAAGTGAGGCTGAGATTTTCTCTGAAGAATATGGCAGAGGAAAGAAAAATACACAGAGGAGGATAGTGCTTAAGGCATGAACCTGAAGATATCAAGGAAATAACTGAAAACCCAACAGTGATGGAAGAATTCAGAAGAGCAGGTTGCCTATGGTTTTGTGAGAAATTGCAGGGGTGTCACACACAGGTATCCAAGGAATTTGCTATGAATTTCAATGGAACAACCACTAAAGTCGGGATGCTAAGTTTGTCTATCACACCAGAGGTCATTGTTGTCATTATATAGATTCCAAAAGGTCAAGAAACCTGGGTCAAAGGTTTCAAATTTAATATGGAGCAGTGTAAAGTGTTCATGAAGCCTAAGCACATTGAGATGGATCTCAACAATGCTATCCCAAGAAGCTGCATCAAAGATAATTATCCAAAACTACTGCTCAACATTCAAAAATATTTTACCTGTGAAGGCAGATATCACAAGGTTTATTCATATCATTTCAAATTTCTTCTACACTTCACTGGTAATATTTCACTTAACTTACCTTTTTATCTGCATAGAAGTCTTGCAAAGATGGCTGATAAGGTGCAATCAAAGTCTGAGGGGAGTGAAACATCATAATTTCATCATGGCTTAATGAATTATTCATTTTAGATGAAATTCATAAGAGAGGCGAAGATTGGTCATCATTCTTGTTTATAAATGGTTTTGAGTTGGAAACCCTAACTCCTGCAAAAAACCCTAAAGCTAAAGGAGTTGCATCACCACCACCAGCAAAACCTAGCCAACCTATGGTTACAAAACCAAAAGAAACTTCAAGAGTGAAGCCAAGTAAGATAACTGAGAAAAGGCCAGAGCAAATGAAAATGCTTGATACACCAACTCTCCCACCTGCAAAACATATATCAAAGGTTGTCAAAGATGAAAAATAGGAAAAAGCTATCAGCAAACAAGCGACCAAAAGAATAACTAGAAGCCAAGAAGTGGTTTTGAAAGGAAAGACAGTTGCTACGGAAGACAACCCAGTAACAAAGGGCAATCTAGAGGTTATTCTTCATGCCATTGACATAGAGGAAACACCTATTGTCCAAGCTAAATTTAGTGGAGAAGATGAGCAGAAGTTGAAAAAGGCTAAGTCTACAAAGAGATTAGAGTTTGAGGGGGGAAATGCAGGTTTCATTTTTCAAGCAAGAAAGCCTATGACAAGGCATGCTAGGAAATTGATAGAGAGCAGCAAGGAAGTTCAAATACCCACTGAGTGTTGGAAATACTAGGGGGGGGGGGATGAATCAATATTCCTTTCAATTAGAGAATTATTTAATATTCAATTATTATCAGTGTTTGTACAATGATAGTAGAAAACAAAACGAACACAAATGCACACAGTTTTTAAGGTGGAAACCCACTCCGGTAAAAAAACCACCTAATGCTTTTCAAATAATTATTTAATGTTCAACTCCAATTGAAAATAAAGCTCCAACTTCCTAGAATCTAGAAAATCATTCTTCTCTAGCTCCCATTGGATGGACACTCCAACACCCAATGAGCTACAAATCACCCTAGCACCACCCTACCACCCTATAGAAGAATAAAAGAAGAATGGACTCCCATACCAGGGAAAATGGTCCACTTTAAAATGATATAGAATGATGTAGAAGAAGAAGACACACTAGACCATAACCCCAACTATGACACAACCACCTAGTGATGATCCTAGACCTCCTGACACTGCCTCTTCAACTCTTGGTAGATAGACACTAGAACAATTTTTACAATAATGTATTTACAATGACTTAGTACAATGATACCTTTATAGTGACTGTATGCAGTGCTGCCCACTTGAAGACTTCATGTGATGAACTCCTTGCTGTTGTTCTGCACCTTGGTTTTTTCTCTTGTCATTCTACCCTCTGTTGCACCTTGCTTTTATTTGTTTCCCTAGAAATTCTGGTCCTTTGAAGCCCTTGACAACACATTATCTAGCTTTTTCTTTCCTTCTAGGAGCTCGATATTGAATCTAGTGTATCTCTGTTATTTCAGATCCCCAATATCTAATTTTAGATCTTGTAGTATTCCTCTGATTCATCTTTCCAATGCCACATTTCTGACCCAATTTGGATTCTACAAGTGAGAGTTATGCGGAATCCCTCACAATGCCCTAATTATAGACTATTTCAGTAGAGCGAACTTGTACGGCGTGCCACGTATCACTATTTTTTCATTCGTCTCTAAAATTGATAGAGAGAAAACTAAAGTCCGTGCATTATCTGCCACTTTTTACATAATTCCAATCTGATACTCAGAAAGAGATTTATGACGATTTTCCCAAGGTCACTTCTTTGAGATGAATTTCAGGAGCCTGCAAAAACACTTCCACAGATCATATCTCCGAAAATATTGCGTACTTTGATCTGAAATTTTCACAGGAGGTTCCTCAAGATTTAAAATTCACCTCATAGACATTTCAGCTTCTGAACCTTTGTAGAAACAAATTTATAGAGAATATGCCACGATGACCTGTTTCAGATGAAGAAATCCCTTGCATAAGGAGGATATGAGGATCACAATTTACATAAATGCTTAGGTTGAGAGGGGCTTCAACAAGTGAACATGGGAGGGATTTTAAGAGCTTAAAAAATATTAATTATGAATTTTCAATGACCCATGCCACAACCCCATGGGGTTTTAGCCCACTAACTGGGGTTACAAACTTCAAACATGAATATCTCTCAAACTGTGAAGAATTACATGGCGTGCCATATATCAATGGAAACATATTGACAAGTAGAAAACATCAAAAGAATTCTTGACCTAGAATATATTAATTTGGTAGGTAAAAATTCCCATGCAATATTGGGGTAGCCCCTGGTGCTGCTTGGGTTGACATCAATGACAACCGTTGATCAACAATCTCCCCCCTTTGGCATTGATGGCAACCCAAGTACTCCCCCTGCGATCATGACAACTCTTCATACAAAATTATCTCCCCCTTTGACATCAATGGCAAAGGGTAACTCCCCCTGACACACAACCATCCTGTGGACCTGTACACACTTCCACTCCCCCTTTATATTCTGAATAAGGAAAATCCAATGCGAACTTGGGAGAATCCCAAGCTTCTGGCAAAGATATTTCAATGCTTCACGAGTACTCTCATGATCATCAACACTTCCTGCCAATCTACATCTATAAAGGAATGAATAATAAGATTGTTACCCTTAGGATACCACAAGCCATATTCTATTTTTCCCTTTAGATAACGAATAATTCTTTTGACGGCAATAATATGTGATTCTTTTGGTGCTACTTGGAATCTTGCTACTTGTCCAACTTCTTGCATAACATCTGTCCAGGAGGCTATTACATATAGAAGACTACCAATCATAGATCTGTACAACCTTTGATCCACATCCTTAGATGAGTCGTCTATGCTCAATCTTCAACCTGTTACCATTGGAGTAAGGATGGGTTTGCAATCATCCATTTTAAATTTCTTGAGCATTTCCTTGATGTACTTGGATTGACATATAAATATTCCTTTCTCTTGATGAGATATTTGAAGCCCTAAGAAGTATGTCAGCTCACCAATTAAAGACATCTCGAAATCACTCTTCATCTTTGTAGAAAACTTCTTACTTAGTCGATCATCATTGCTACCAAATATTATATCATCCTCTTTAAATATTAGACATGCTTTAGTTTCTTCATCCAAAACATATATGTCATTTGGAGCTCGACTTGTTGTAGCCACAATTTCACCATACCTGCCTTTCATGATTTCACATTTTGTGGAGTTGAATAGTATTGTGTGTCCTTGATCACGCATTTGTCCAACACTAAGAAGATTGTGATTCATGTTTTCAACCAATAGAACATTCTTGGCTAGAGAATATTTGCTTCCGAGAGTGACAGTACCTGATCCTATAACATTTGAAGATCCATCATTTCCAAAGGACATGGTTCCATCCTTCTTCTCTTTCAGAGATACAAATTTATTTCTACGATTTGCTTCTAACACTTGCACGCTGGTGGGCAATCTGTTACACCATTTTTTGGTCATCTAACCTATTATCATTAGATGGACCCAAGTACACCATATAAGACCAATTTTACCCTAAGTAAAATTGCTTTCACTATGTAAAATAACTTAATAAAACACTTTTATTAGGTTGTTTATGGTCTAAATAGGAAACCCCAAAGGGAAATATTAAACAAATCTATATTTGTTTGATTTTCCTCATGGAATAATTAATTAAACAATAATTTAATTATTATTCCTGGTCATATTTAACCCAAAACAAGGAAATTAATTAGATAAATCCGTATTTATCTTATTATTTTCTAGGAATAATTATTTAAATCTTATTTAAATAATATTCCTTGTTAAATATGACTAAATCATTTATAAATAATTAAATAAATCATTATTTATTTAACTATCATTCAACCACTTCCTTAAAATAATAAATAAATCATTTATTTATTTATTATTTACAAATAAATGGATTTGACCCAAGTCAAATGCCTTTTACCTCCAACAAATATAATAAAATATTCCATAAAAGGTGGGATCTAGATTTGGTTAATACTATTTTAATCATGCACCAAGATCTAGAATGACCTAATATTTTTTTATAAATAGAAGGGTTTTCCCATTCATTTGTCACCTTTTGTTGCCTATTAGATCACTCTAGATCTATACTCTTGGTCTGACTTTGAGCCATTATCATTGTCACATTCTCCATTATTTGCTTTGTGAGCTCCCTTTGAGTTCTATGTTTGTCTGGGTTTTCTACACCAACAAGAGAGATAAATGCTAGATCTGAAGAGCTAAGAACTTTCAAGAACCCATCCCATTGAGGAGAATTGGAAACACCTTTCTTGTTTTCCCTCCAGGTGCCCTTAATATAAAATTCTTTCAAAAATATTGTTCTTGTCTTGTCTATTGGATGTATGGAGAAAAACCTTATTTTTACTACTTAATGTCTTTTTATGCATAGATCTGGATTTTTGCAGCATTTGTCTTGATCAACTAACTGCAGATATGAAGATATTGGCAGCCATATTTGATGTTAGGGATATAAGTTATGCATAGCTAAAGTGGTATTTTTTCGTACACTTCGACAAAAGATTCATACTAACATTGATGATAGAGTTGTGGGCTTGTGAATATTTCATGAGCAATGAACACCTCCCAAGGTATGCCTTTTTTCTCCAACTAATGTAGCACAACCATCTTGATCAAGGAGTGATGAAACAAGGTTTGCATTTTTTGGGAATAGTTCCTCCTTCGGACAACATAATACATCTTGTCAATACTCCTATAGAGGTAGTAGGGTAAATGAAGCATCTTGACCCTAGTGAGATGCATGAGAAATCTGATATGATAGGAGTAAAGTCTAGAATACCTTCCCTCATAGGTAAAATATTTCATGATGACCCTCATCAAGGGTGCATACCTCTCCAGCAAGTGTGAGAAAGGGAAAATAGTTTTGCAGCCTTATTTGTGCCTAGGTTTAAGAAATGGCTCATAGCAGCTCATGTCCAACGTTTCACTTTTGAACCACTTTTCACCAACATTGGGTATGCCTGTAGCACTAGAAATGGCATCTGATGACAGCTCAAAGTCCACCCCTGCAAGATTTACTTGTTTATTGTGTAGGTTGAGGATGAAAAACCTAGTGAGTTTTGGGTGGATTTGCACTTGTTGGACCTTCTCACAAAACTGGAAACATCCTACATTTTGGAAGCATGTGATGATCACGGGAGAGGATTTAAGCTCCAAAGTGTCTTGGGGTTCAAACCTATTAACCTTCCCACCCTTGTGCTTTTTCCTCATAAGCACTTGGCCTCCTTCACTACTAACACTTCCTTCTTCTCCTGACATGGTGATTAGTGCTACCTTTAAACAACCCTAGGCCTTCTTGTGAAACTTGATAGGGGGAGCGAAACTGATAAATTCTTGCTTGGAGGTCAAAACAAGGCTTTTTTCATGAGGACTTAGGGTTTCTAATCATTAGGGTTTAGTCAATTCTCTTAATCATAAAATCATGAATTTCACTAGAGGAGAAGGAAAAACATCCACCTACAAATTTTTGGTGTCCTTGTAGGTCCTTGGATGTAGCTTGGAGGTGTCCTTTGTGGTTTTTTTGACAATTTGTAAGTGGAGGAGGGTTTCTGGCTTAGGAGTAGCGCCTACACACACAGTAGAGTCCCTTCTACCCAATGTGTAGCGCCTGCATGCGTTCCTGGGTGTCAGGCCTCTTGGGAACAGCGCCTAAACGCGTTCAAGCCTGTCGGGCTTCCTGAGCGCAGTGCTGAATGCTCTTATGGGCCTATCAGGCTTCCTACGTGTAGTGCTCGCACGATGCCCTGCCTGTCAGGCTCTCCTAGGCGTAGCGCCGGGCGCTTTAACTATGTCTGCCGGGCAATTCTGGGCGAACAGGTAGCGCCCATCTGAACGTGCATCGCATCCTCCTGAACGTGTAGCACAGTGTAAATTTACACTGTAAAAACTCTCGAACGCATAGCGCGGGGCGCTGAAAGCGTAGCGCCAGGAAACTTGTCCAATTTTTCACTGAAACTCTCAAATTTTCCTCTTGGATGCTCTGGTTGTCTTTGTATGTGCATAATGAGTTGAGTGAAGGGTAAAAAGGCCCTTTATAGTCCAGGGAGATAAATTGAATTTAGAAAAACCCACTTTGCTAATGTTTTTATTCTCTTTGTCTTTCACTGATATTATTTTTACTTTTTACAGTAGGTGGCTTAAAAAACATTCAAATGGTCCTTTTCCCTTCTAACCATTTCTTTGTTTCTCTTCAAGTTGCTGACATGGTGAAATTTGACTCCCTTTGGCCTATTTATGCTTTTAACACTTTGTTCTGCAGATGTTTGTTTGAGTCACATGATTTACTGTGATGTGGCTTGTTCATGTATTTTAATTACTTTCAATTAATAAGTGTCACGAAAACCTTGAAGTGACTCCCTTCCCTTTGATCTCTGGACCATGTTAAAATCACTTTGACAACCTTAGGCACTTGCATGGTGGCAACATCTTTGAAACTTTTTTGTTCTTACCTTGGAAATCAAATTTCCTTTTTCTTGATGGGTGACTGAAAAACTTGTTTTCATCTTCCTCATTGATTCTTAGGCATGATAAATCCATCTTTGACAAGTACCATAGTCTTCACACTCATGCATGCTATTTCTTATTTTTGCCACTTCTGATTTGCAGGTGCCATGACATACTAATTTAGCCCTTTCTGATGTTCTTGGAGTTTGACACATTCAGTTATACAACAACAACCTCATGATCAGCTTGGCTTTCCACCTTGAAACTCAACCCTATGCTTTTATTCCTTTGATCATTGAGTGCAAATGACTTAAAATGAAGGCTTGACCTTCCTTATACTGATACTCTTTGCATTCTTTCACTTTGAGGAAGTGAGATATTTTACCTTGGAAAACTATGGAAGTTACCTACAACAGTCTCTTCAAACCTTTTGTTTGTTGTCATCATGGAGGCCTATCATCTTCATTTCATCCGCCTTGCCTATATTTCCAAAACCTTAGGTTTCTGGGCTATTTGAGAAGAATTATTAGTTTTGTCAGGCTAAGTTCTCTATAGCCTTTTCAAGTTCATTCATTTTTGTTCAGTTCACCTCACCTTTTTCCCTTTTTCAAGTATGATTTCTAAAAATATTCAATTCATGCTTGGTTCTACTAGTGTGCCTCTTTCATGTGCACTGTTGTATTGGATCCTTGTTTGGCACACTGTTGGCCCAATTAGGCTTAGAAACCCTGATTTTATCCTTGAACGTAGACTGTTCCCCGTCTCTTAGCTTGTGAATTTATTTAATGAGGAGCAGGCCTCTTTATTTACGAAATTTCTACTGAAAGTAACCTTGACACTCCTGCAGAAATGTCAAAATAAACAGTTGCCTTTTGCAGAACTTGATCTTGACCAAGCAGTCCTCCTTGGAGATTTTCTAATCTATTTTGGACAAACAAATGTTGACCTTCTTTCACATTTTATTCAGCTTCTAGCACATGGAAAACAATGCTTTAGAACACCAAGGATAACCCTACAACCTATGAAACCTTAGTGACCTGATGGACAACTCCTTGGACTTGGCCTTTGATTGAAAGCTTGACTTGGGGTTTTCAAGTGTAAAAACAGATTTTTTGAAAAATTAATATATTGAAGATCCAAAATACAATGTACTTGATTTATATAAAGAGCCTATAGAGATAGTATTGAGACCATCAATGCTTGAGGCATTTGGTGAATATGGGAAAGAGTAGGCTGGTAGGTAATCCTAGATGGAAAGTGGAGGGGTGAGGCAAAGGAAAAACAGAGTGTTGCGGTCATAGGTGGGAGAATAGGATGTTGATGAGTGGCATAAGCCCATGAGGGGTCTTTTAGGAGTGGTAGGCTGATCATGACATGACAAAATAGTGAAATAGTGAAAATTTTGGTTTAAGGATAATGAAGGAAGTGATATTTATAAAACTTACAATATTCATGAATTTTGTTTTTTAGAAATCTAGGACAACATTTAGTCATCTAAAAATAGCAAAAATTATTTATGAGTAACAATCAGAGCCTATTAGATTCACATGGTTTTCTTCTAGATCCTCAGTCTCCCTTTCCTCTTCATCTACATAGTTTTCTTGGAAAGGAGGTCTAATTTGCTGGTCATTTTCCCTTTGTCTTATTTAAGGAGGATCTCTTTTGAAATTTTCGTTTCTATTTCTTTTTTGAGGATTTGTTTGGTTTTCCCTAGGGGGTGCTATTTCATTCATGTTAATTTTCTCCATCATCCTTTCCATTACCCTAACTAGATTATCAATTTTGGCATCAGATGTGGAGGCCACAGGTTCCTCTTTGTATGTAACCCTCTTTTATGTTCTCATTCTAGCCCTTTTAGCAATTAGATTTGCGTCTACACTTACTGCTCCCCTTTTCATGTCTTCTAAGGTAAGGGGATATATTTCTCTTAATTGGTAAGCCATTTATGGATCAAATCCATCTGGAAATTTTACTAGGGCCAGGCCTTATGGGGGTTTCATGTGGGGAGGAAGTTCATTATATACACTATTGAACCTAGTGCAATAGTCTTGAACACTCTCCCCAACATTTCTCTTAAAGTTTTCATACTCTAATAGGATCTGAAGAGGATTTTTCTTAGTCTCCCACTTGTTTATGAATGTTTTATGAAGGGAATGGAGATCATGAATGCTATTAGGGGTTAATATATTGAACCATTTATTCGCTTCTCCCCCTAAACTTTGGGCAAAAATTCTCATTTTTATGGTCTCATCTTCTATTTATTGGTAGTCAAAAGAATCATTCATCTTGTCTACATTATGTTGGTCAGTTGTAGGGTCATTTCCATTAAAGTGAGGTATTCGAGATTGATATTCCTGTGGCATAGGTAGTAAAGTTTGTGGTAGTACCAATGGGGCATACCATGCTGCCATGATTTGAGGTAAAGGAACCCAAGGAGGATTTATAAGAGGAAGGTTTATGAGTGGAGGTGAAGAATGAAATGGAGGGGTTTGAACAGTGGATGTATGAGTGGGGGTAGCAGATGTACTTGGACCAGTTAGCTGATATTAAGCAGATTTGGAACAAAAGGAGTCAAAGTGTTGGAGAAGCTGAAGATCAAGAGGAGTGGAAGGAGAGGCTTCTCTACTAGGACTCTGTTGTATGCTGGTAGGTTCAAGGTTTGTCTAGTCTATCCAACTTTGAGACTTAGTTATGAATATGTTTCTTTTATGGTGTAAGTCAAATTTTGTATCTTGCAAGGATGTAAGGTTTTTAGGAAAGGAACTTGCTTTGTGAATTGGTCTGACAATAGTTGAATCCTCAGTCCTAGAAGTTTTTCTTAAGATTATTTCTGGGTCATGAACTATAGCAGGAGAGTTTGGGTTAGGGTGAGATCTAGTGCAGATTCTTTGTGAAGCCATATTTCAGACCCAAAATACATAGAGGCTAAAAGTTTATAAGATTTTTGAAGAAAAACCAATCTGTAAGAATATTGAATTCACACAGTATGTGACTAGGCTTTATACTATTATGATCGATTAATAAATTCCCAGGGAAGTCTATGAGAACCAGTAGAGTCAGCAGGCCTATTGAAGACTAGTGGAGTCACCAGGTGGATGATGCTAATTGTTTTGAGGATTTGTTTGTTGTCCACCATCAACAATTGGATACCAATATTGAGTTATTTTTGGGTTTTCTTAATTCTTTATATAACACTAAGATTTTAAATGAGTGTTCCCCAGTTGAGTCGCCATTATGTTAGGTCCCTGTAATTTTTCAGATTGGCAAGACCAAATAGACAAAGGTAACATCAAACCAACTTTGGAGTCCTAGGACCTAGCCTTCCTGGACTCAGAGAAGGCTCTCTCTATATTTGTATAAAAGATATAACTTGATTGATTTAGGATACTGATTTTAGGCTAGTTAAAATGATAGGGTTGTTTGTTTTGTTTTGTTTGGTTGGGTTGCTTAAGAGAGATTCAAACCATTGGGCTATGGGGTCTGTCAAAGGGTTTGAAGAGTATAACAACAAATCAAGGGTGTTTCATAGGGAAAGTTAACAAAGCCAAATAGATCTTAATAGCTTATGTGGGTGTGAAATGAACATTAAGTTGTGAGATTAGTAGGTTTAAAGGGAAATTAAGAATCCTTTAACATATACAAGAACAAGAAGAGTCTTTAAGATCATTATTCTTAAGGAAGAACCAAAGGACATGGCACACCATAAACTTCTTTGGCCTAGCTTTATCAAGTAAACTTTGAGACAACAATCCAACAAACCCTAGAGAGCATGGAACTCCTAAATTCTCTAGATATTCACTTTCAGACAAAGAAAACATTTGAGATAAAAAATAAGTGATGATTAAAGAGCAGGGAACTCATAAATTCTTCAATCAAATCTTAAAGACCTTTAAAGTGAATTTTCAAGATATACCAAAGGATAGGGCAAACCATAAACTTCTTTAGCCTAAACCCCAGTAAGAAAACTTCGAAGAAGTGCCTTAAAAACAATGTTTCAAGCTACACCAAAGGACAGGGCATACCATAAAATTATTCGGTTTGACTCTTATTAAATCATTTTCAAGATAACAAACTAGGTGTAATCAGAAAGAAATTAATAATTCTCCAATCACACCTAGTAGAGGAAAACATTTGAGCAATAGAAAGTAGACAGACTTAAGGTGCCTCTAACAACATATCTTAACCTAATTTTTTTGTTCTATTACAAGATAAATTGATATACAAAATGTAAAATAGAAGGAAACAATTACAAAATTAGGATAAAATCACCATTTAACAAATTCCATGAATCATGTAAATGTGCTTGTTCCATTGATATTCAGTCCAAAATAGTTACAAAGCTCCATAGCCAAACTTCTTTCACAACTCAAATTCTATGAGGTATTTAGCTTAACAATAAACCAACTAAAATTATGAAGCATGCATGCAGTATTTATCTGAAAAATGAGGAGGTGAACCCTAGCTAGGGTTTTAAATGTCACTTATTACATTGTTAATGCATTTTGACCTTTGAGACCATGCAAGGCCCAAGGCAAAATATCTAAACTCATTCATTGCAATAATAACTTCTAACACAACTATTTAGCTAATTTTGGAAAAAGTTTGACTTTAAGGCTTCAAAATATCTTTTGCAATAGCTCCTGGTAAGGGCGTAGCTCCAAGGTACAGGGGCCCAGTGCCAGTGCAAACGCGCAGTGCCAAAATTGAGAAAATGACCTTTTTTTCAACTAACTTTTGGAGGCCTTCCCAGTGTCCAAATGAGCTCCCTGATGGCTCATTGGAAAGGTCTCTGAGTCTATTTTCAAAATATTATTTCAATTTCTAGAAAGGTGCCCATTTTCCTTGTCAAAATCACTTCTCCCAAGACTTCTAAACGCGCAGCCCCAGTGCCAAAAAGAGGGCAGAAAGGTGATTGTTTGGTGGTTTTTGGCCTTTTTGAGGGACCAGTTTTTCTCCAAATTCCCTAAAACTTTCTAAGGTTGATTTAATTTCCATTAGGAACATGAGCATGCTGACCTACTGGTGTTGCGTGTTTGGCCAATTTTCTGCAAGCCAAACTGTCAAAAAATAAAAATGTGCACCAAGTGCCAAAATTTGGAATTTGCTTTGCTGATCAAGGTTGGGAGGCTTGGAGGGACACATAAGCAAGGATATTGAGCTTCTATTTCTCTTTTGCCTTGGTTAAATCTTGAATCTTTGCATGGGCTCATTTGAGCTTGGCCCTTGCAATCCTGTTTCTCATGGCATAATGTCTTTCCATCTTCCTCTGAAGTTCAGTGTCTCTCTTTGCCTTATCTAGTTGACCCTCTAGATGAAAATTGGCCCTTTCTAGCCAAGAATCTCTATCATTTCTAATTTCTATGGAAAGAAACTCACTTGGAGTGAGCTGCTCTGCCAATTCTACCTCTTTCTGCCTTTCCCAGGCTAAAGCCCTCTTCAGCCCAATGGTCTTTGGCCTCTGTTTAGGAAGCTGATCTTCCTCATCATCACTGTCATAAAAACTACCCAAGGCCTCATCTAGCAAAGCCTTGGCTTTTTCAGCCTCTCTTTGAGCTCCGATTTCCCTGACCTCACTGATGGTTCGCTTTGTCTCCAACTGCTGATTCTCTATATCAAGATAGTTAATCACATTCTTTGCTCTACCGAGATTATCTTGTGGCTCACTAATCTTGGCATCCTTGCTTTTGATCAACATATTGGTGATTCTCTCCTCGTCATCATCATCAAGGTCAATCAATTAAAACTCCTGCTCAGTTTCATGCTTGTCTTCCTCCTCAACAGTGATGTGCTTTGTAACCTTTTCCTTGCCCTTATCAACTTGTTTTTCTGATGAAGAAGGCATGGCCCCTTTCACCTCAAGTGAAGAAAACACATGCCTTTTGCCTCTCAGATATGTAAAAGGAAAAGGCTCAATGTCAATCATTTTAGTGCCAGTTGTCTCAATGTTCCCTTCACTACTTGATGCTCTGGTATCAAGATAAGATGGTGAAGGATTGTGTAAAGGTGATGAGGAAGGGTCAACTTGAGGTGAGTGGATGGTGATGTATGAATAGCGAGAGGTGATGGATGAGTGGATATGGGAGGATGAGAATATGAAGGAATATTCTGCTGATGATGGCCAGGTGGAGTAGTGAAAACCTCATTAGCAGTGAAGGTATCCCATGGAATGTTTTTCTACTGGAGCTGTTGCATGACCACCATCTTGATGAGTGAATGATGAAATAGGCTCTGCATTATCTGATTATAATCTCTCTTTTTCACAATGTAGGCCATTTTTTGAATGTTACAGAAAATATAATATGGTATATGCAGCATCCTAACTCTAGTGAAATGCATAAGAAGGCATATATGGTATGAGTAGAGGCGGGAAAACCTTCCCTCACAAGTGAAATACTTAATTATTATCCTCATCATGGGTGCATATTTATCAAGAAGATGAGAAAAAGGGAAGATGGACTTGTGGTGATATTTATACCTAGGTTTGAGGTATGGTTCAAAATAACTCATGTCCAAGTTTTCTTGCTTAAACCACTTCTCTCCCACACTAGGTATCCCTGTAGCAGCTGCAATGGCACCAGTGGACATCTCAAATGTAACCCCGGCAAGACTGACCTGCTTGTCATGTAGATTGATGATGAATAGTCTTGTCAGCTCCGGGTGATTTTGGACTTGCTACACTCTCTCACAAAATTCAAAGCAGCCCACATGTTTAAAGCAAGAAACAGTAAGAGGAGATGCCATGAGTTCCCTTGTATTGATGGGTTCAAATATGTTTATTTTTCCTCCCTTATGATCATGTCTCCTTGGCAATTGTGCCTCAGCACCATTGTCTTCACTCTCAAACATTTAGACTCTATTTTATAAAACCCTAGGGTATAAATGAAATGAGATGAGGGGAAGGGAATGAAATGGCAGCTTGAATAGATGAAGGGAATGAGTGAAGGGGTATAGGTGTAGGAAATGAGTGAGGGGTAAAATAACTCAATGACAACCCTAAATCAATGAAAATACCCTGTCTATAACTGATACTCTGTTTGGGAGGATGAAATGAGTATATAGATAGTGATCTCAGATTTGTAACTAGGGTTTGATTAGGGTTCTATTAGGTTTTCCTCTTCAATTCATTTAAGAATGACCAAAATGGTTTAAAAACAGGGTTATGGTATGTACTTACCACTTAACAGTGCTTTGGAGGACTTTGCCAAAGATTTGAAGGTGGCTTTAACTTGTTTGAATGGTCCCAAACCTTGACAAGCTTCTCTCTCTAGGCACGCAGTGCCAATTGCTGGGGGCGCAGCGCTAACCAAAGCGTGTAGCGCTAGGCTCTGAGCGCGCAACGCAAGTGAAAAATTTCACGGGGTCCTTTCTGGAAAGGGCATAGCGCTTAGGCAAGGGTGTAGCACCAGCCTACAGGCGTGTAGCGCCTTTAGAAAATGTGTGGAGGAAAACGGGAAAGGGCGCAACACCAACTCCCAGGTGCGCAGCGCCAAGGAAAACGTGCAGTGCCAAGGAAACTTAGCCCAAATTTGCTCAAAAAACGCGTAAACTCTTCCTTGTTGAATTCTCTTGATATTTTGAAAGGTAACAATGGTTCTTTTGAAGTGTGAAATGGGCTTTCATAGGCTTATGGATTTAATTTATCTTTGAAAAACCCACTTTCTAATGTTTGAAGTCATTTTCCTTTGTCACTGATATTATTTGACACCTTTTGCTTTGCAGGTTGTTGAAGCCATTGAATTGGATTTTCTTTTTCTTATTGAGGCTTTGATATGTTCACTCTAACAACTTTGGGATTTAATCACATAGTAGCATCTTCAAAATCTTTTGTAGTTTCCATCATGAAGTTCAACTCATCTTTTCCACCTTCTTTGGCCACCTTTTCAAAATCCTAAGTTTCTGTAGTTCTTTGCAGCAATCATCAGTGTTGTCTTTTGAGTTCTTTATAGCCCTTTAAAGTTCATTCATTTATTTCCAATTCACCTTACATTTTTTCCATATTCCATCAATATTTTCTGATAGACTTTCTTCCTGTTTGGCCTTGTGTGCTTCCTCCATGTCATTTTCCTGCAAGTAATCATTACTTTGGCACTCAAATGGACTATCAAGTTTATAACCTATGTCATATACAAGACCAAGTCTTCCTCTTTATCTTGTTGTAATTTTTTTTCATTCAGGAGTAGACAATCTACATCATTAGTAATTTTTGTTGATAAATCTTCCAACACCTCTACAAAAGTGACAAACTTTGTTCATTCTTCTCACTTGTAGGTTCTGAACTGAGAAGATAATCCTCTTTGCAAATTTTAGGTCCTTCTCGAATAACCATGTCCTGACATTCTATTACATCTGAGCTAGATTATAGCAAAGGAAAAGTAGTGCCTGAAACATCCAAGGATGAACTTGAAAAAATGTAAAACCCTAATGACCTAATGGGAGTGTTTTTTGACCTGATTTTGAATGAAATTCAACTTAAAAACTTTCAAGTGAAAATGGCATTTTCAAAAGTGTTTTAATGCTCAAGGGGACATGGAAATGAGTTAGCAACAAGAAATATTAGAGGGAGGGTGGAGTTTATTGATAGGGGAAAATGGGGGAAATGGGGTTTTAGGTAGTAAAGAAGGATGAAAATGAGGAGTATGAGTCCATAATGAGTCTTCTAAGAGTAACATGGTGACTTTGAGATGGAAAACTGGTATATAGGGAAAAAATTTCATGAGGATAATGAAGGCAGTGAGATTTCTGAAACTCAAGATATTCAAGGAATATTGTTTTCAGAAAATTATAACCATCCTATAGTCATCCAAAGATAGTGAAAAATATTGATGACTAATAGAAACTTAGATCATGCGATCCTAAGTGAGTATCTTGCAGAATACAAATCTCAATCAAGAGCTTTCAAGGAGAATCTAAATCTCCCACATTTTATTCATATCAAAGAAGAAAGGAGACCTTGCAGCTATAGAAGGAGGAAGCACAATAGATTTCTATTTTCTACATTTTATGGGTCATCCACATGCACAGAAAGGGCTTGGGGAGTGAAGTTAGATGATTTTTTCCTGCTACATCCAGTAGTATAAAGAGAATTTGTTGATATTGCAGCGCTGCACCTTGAGGGTGAAGAAAACATTTGGTGGTTTAGCCATTTGATTCATGCAAGAGTGATTTCATATGCAGATTTTACTCAAAGGTTGATCAAGAATTTTGATATGAAGAAACTAGAGGAGCCAAGGGAAGATGTCCATATTATTATTCCAGAGGAAGAGCAACTTCCACCGCCACTTTCTACAGGATTACTTGCATCAGGAGGGGGAACACTTGCATCATTGCAAAGTGGTCTTGACCTCTTGACACTTGAAGTCCCATGCATTATTCAGGAGATGCATGAGGAGGAGGAGACGTATACTAGTGCTGGTGCAGCCATAGAGGAGAAGCCATCATCACCAGTAGTTGGGGAAGTCATCACACCAGTGGGAGGAACCCTTGTAGCAGTAAAAGATGTTCCCAAGCAAAACCAAGGTATGAAAATTTTTCCACTTTCTTTTACTTCAACACATCATATGGAAGGTTGTGGGGACATGCCATTACATGACCTAGGGTCAAGACACACTGTTGATTTGGAGTAGCAGACTATCACTGCGCATATGACCTTTGACAAAATCAATGAGGAGATATACATTCATCCTAGTATGTCATTGTTGAGCTGCACACAAATCTTGTGGTTGGAGTGTATATTTTTGGAGGATAGGATGAGTATTGTCCTAAACAATCCAATGCAGAACTATATGTTAAGCATTGAACATGATCATGAGATAATAGATGCACCATCATAGAGATCAGTAGTGCTATCATTGAGCAGTAGTGATGAGTTGGGGGCCCAAACATTATTGGAGCATTCCTATGACCATTTTACATGTGTAGCAGGGGATAGGCAGATGGTTGATGAGAGACATATTATCTCCCATTACTATGATGGATCTTTCTTGATGAGCACTTCACATCTCAATGAGAATATTCTTCCTTCAGTATACTTGTATCCTTATGGGTTCAACATCATCATTGATGAGTGGTCTTCATATGGAGATCTTCAGGAGGCTGCACTTCAAAATCCCATGAAGTGTAGATATAGTGATTTGATTTGGGAGGATGGTATTCTCCATTGGAGGAATTCCAAATTAGAGCATGATAGTAGACACTCACCATTGGTTGGATCGGTGATGTTGATGAGCAAGAGGCTAAAGGGCCACTTGCAGATCTATGACACCGGGAAGCAAGAGCTATTGTTGCTTTGGTTACTCTTGGGGGAGTATGGGTTGATTTCCTCCCATACTTTGCATGATAATGCAGGAGTAGATGGTGGCACAATCATGGTGCAAAGGGGCTACTCCTTGGTTTTGGAAAATTAGGAGGTACTTCCACATAGGAAGGAATCTCCTATATATAGCAGCATGATGATGGATGACTTTGGCATGTGGCATGTCAAAGAATGGAGTCATGAGGTGACAAGAGCCTTATCACAAAGGCCAACGGCACTGTCACTTGAGAGTATTTATCTATTGATGGAGTGTTCCAAGGGGAGTATGCATCCCTTCATTTTTCAGACCACTATGAGGAGATTCTCATGGGAGGGCTCATCCATAGACCTCATTTTCAGCCTACTCATAGTGTATCGTAAGAGTTGTATTTTGGTATTTATTGTTCATATAACAAAACATTTTCATTCTCTTACCATATATGTACAGTGCATTGCTCCACGAGGGAAAATTTCTATTTTGGCTCCATGGTCTTTCCAAGACCAATATCAGTGATGGAGGAAGCCATTTCTTGGATGGCATTGGGCAAGTGTTGTGTTATTCTGGTTATGCTTGGCTAATATATAATGCCATTTACTACCTCATAGTAGATTAGCAAACATGCACAGCTAACAAATTTTTGGGAGACAACTTGCCATATGATGATCAGAGATAGCAGGCAACAAAATTGTGTTGTATCCACTAGAGAAACCATTGGTACCATCTATAATTACACACAACACTCTGTATCTTTCTGATTTGGATGCCATATGGTGATGATGTGTTGTTCACTTTGTATGGTATGGTTTGGGAAAGCGGGATTCATGACAATAGAGGAGAGATCTTTGGAGATCTAGTTGTCCTTTGGCCTATCATGTTCATTTATGCAGCCCACCTACATTGCAGGAGCCAAAGGTGGAAGAAATTTTTCATGAGTTACCATTTTGGAGGGTGACTCACTTTGTGTGGATGATAGCTTGGGGTTTGGAGCTTCACATGGGAGTGAAAGTTCCCACTAATTTTCTGATTCCTTGCCTCAAGAAGGTCTCTAAACCACATATAGTTGCCTCCATGAGTATCCCACCTTTTCATGATGAGAGCCATTTGGATTTATCACCAAAGGCTTACTTATAGACTTGGGAGGAGCAACTTGGGGACATATTGATGAGAGGGCATCTTGTTCATTGGAGGAACTTATCATATGAGGATGCTACAGGAAGAAGAGAGGAGGCTCTTCAATTCTATCCTTGAAGTTGCTTGGGGACAAGCAACATTTGGGAGGGGAGGATTGTAATATTCCAAAATTAGCATACAGCTAATTGAAATATTAATTTTTTATTTTTCTTCTAAGTTAGATGAATAAGAGGGTATGGAGACCCATAAATCTCCTAATGTGAAAGGAGGTCATCTAAAAGCTGGATTGAAGACCCTTATGTGTGAAAATGGGTTGGAGCATGAAGACAGGGTCAACTTTGACCAAATAAAACATCACTTGTATGGAAGGAGTGGCATTCATTGAGGGACAACGCAGTTTTGGAGGGAGATCTCATGCATGGCGATAGTGGCTTTAATGAGTGGGGCCAAGGGTGAGGAAGCTCACCACTTATATAAGGAAGAGGATGGTAGCCATAGATGATTATGTTATGTTTTGATATTTGATATTTTATTGTCTGTTTAGACTTGTGTCTCTCTTCAGCCATTTAGTTAAGATTGCAGTTTTGTTTAGCATAGGGTGTTCCCGAGCAGGAATCCCACCTCTATCCTTGGGGGACTTCTAGTGCTCACTCAGGAAGAGTATTTACACTATATTTCCACATCATGCATCAGGCCAAAGCTTCAGTCTTATGGCACAACACGGTTCCTGTTGAGGTTGTGTTGTGTTGCAGGGTAGATTTTGTGGAGGGTTGATTTGGGTGATTTTTGACCTAGATCTCATTGAGGAAGGTTTATTTATCTTGAGAGGATAGTAAGGAAGGCCCTTGAGCATCATTGATATATTTGGCACTAGGCCATAGTTTTTTCATCCCCTACAACACAATATCAGTCTGCAATATCAGTCTGGATCTGTGTTATTCTAGGGAGGAGTTGCAGGGGTAGTTGCAGTGGGTGATTTGGGGAGTGATTTCTTCAGTGAAGGGGCTAGCCTTTCATCCAGAGGATCCACTGGAGGAGAGCATACTTATTTTCATATCAACTTCATCCATAACTCTTTATTTACTTTTTTGCAGCATATTTTCAGCCCTAGGGCTGCATTCTCATATTGTATTATTGGGTGTATTTCCTGGAAACCCTCTCATGTTGTATTGGAAGGTTGTTATAAAGCCTTGGTATTCATTTTACATTATCCTTGAGGCATATATCAACCATTTTATATTTTTTGTATTCATTTGTTGTAGCAGTGCTCTTATGAATGCATTTTAGCAGTGTCTCTGGCATTTTGATATAGCAGCAGAACCTCTCTTGATGGATTTATCTATTGGAGGCTTACTCTTTCATGTTGTATGGTTTGTGGCCCATTATTTTTTACATTTTTTCTACTGTTATAATAAATAAGAAGGCTCCATATTGGTCTCCCACATTTATTCATTTATCTGCACTATTATTTCCATGTTCTGCACTATATTCCTGCTTTTCCCATTTGGGAATATTACAAGAGGTATTTTTCTGAAATGTTTAGTTGAAAATAAAGCCAAAGAAGTAATGAATGATTTCCATAGGGGAGATTGTGGGGGCCATCTATTTTCGAAAACCACGGCTAAAAAAGTGTTGAGAGCGGGATATTATTGGCCCACTCTTTTTGCAGACTTGTACAAAACAATGATGAGTTTCCATGAGTGTCAAGTGTTTCAAGGTAAAAGAAAAATTCTTCCATTACCTTTGTAGACTATTTCAGTACATGCACCTTTTTAGCAGTGGGGCCTTGACTTCATCGAAGAGATTCACCCTACATCATCTGCACAACATAAATGGATATTAATGACCACCGACTACTTCACCAAATGGATCAAGGAAATCCAAACAAGGCAAGCAACAGATTTATTAATTATTCAATTTTCAGAGACTATCATTTTGTCTCATTTTGGTTGTCCTCATGAGATCATTACCGGAAATACGATTTCATTCAAGTCGAAGAGAATGGTTGAGTTATGTGACAAGCATAACGTCCAATTTGGGCACTCAACCTCCTATTATCCACAAGGCAATGGTTTAGCAGAATCTTCTAATAAGTATTTAATTAATATCATAAAGAAGATGCTTGAGGAAAACAAGAAGAATTGGCACAAAATTTTTGTTAATGCTTTGTGGGAAGACAGCGTGAGTAGTAAGAAATCAATAGGAATGTCCCCTTTTCAGTTGGTTTATGGTGTAGACATGTTTTTTCCTACATCACTTGCAGTCCCAGTCATGAAATTGTTGCAAGAAGAAGGAAGTGAGGAGGATGATGTACAGCGTCGGATATATCAGATGATCCACCTTCAAAAAACAAGAGATGAGGTATTTCAAAACACCTCAAAGCTTCATGAGAAGATAAATAAGGTATATGACCGCAAGACCAAGGCCGATGATTTTAAGCTTGAAGATGTAGTCCTCTAATGGGATGCAAGGAATGAGGAAAAAAGGAAGTATGGAAAATTTGAAAACCTATGGAAACGGCCATATAAGGTCTCAGCTTTTCGTGGACAGCATACTTTCATATTGAAGGAGATGAATCGAGAATAATGCTTAAGAGGACCAGTGAATGGTAGGCTCCTTAAGAATTATCTTTTCTAATGCAGATTTCAAAAATTTCCCAATTCCATTGTAAATAGTAGTTTAACTTTTCTACAAAGTGTGAAGCGAAGAATCACCAGAGGTTGGAGCCCGAGGTGAAAGCCATAAAGTTTCATTGGCTTTCTGTTGTTTTAAAAGTCAAGTGAGTCAGTTTTGAGTGAGTCTTGAGTCATTTTATTATATTAAATTTTCAACATTCAATTTGTCTTGAGCTTTTGGCCCCATGCCCAATGGTAGGCTACTTGGTCTACAGTGTTCTTGACACCCCTAAGGAGCTATCATCCCCCAGCTGGAGGCAATGTTAGTGTTAGTTTTTGCATCCTTCCACCAGTGATCAAATAAACTTTTTTCATGTCATGTTAGGGTCCCATTTTGAAATTTTTGTCATTCCATTAAGTCATCATTCAAAAAATTGGTCACTTGGTGCAGATTTAGGTCTGATCTCACTCCTTTCAAAATTTTACAACTTGTTGGCTCATTTCACCACTTTGCTAAGTGCACCATAAATCATGAGTTTTCATCATTATTTCATTCATTTTCATCATGGTTTCATTCAGTCAGAGTCTCCATTAGGTCTTAGGGTCTCCAAGGTCATCAAATCACCATTTCATGCATAAAGTCCAACAAGTGAAAAAGTGCTAATAAAGAAATTTCATCAGTAATTGTTATTTGTAAATTTGATTTCATAAGAAAGATGTAATTTTATGTTCCTAATTTGTAATAATTTCTCATAAATTCAAGTAGTTTCACACTCAAAGTTACATCAGCAAAAAGAGAAAGGTTCCAAAATTCTTTCAATGTTCCTAAGCCATCAAAAAATGAAGTTCAATGATCTAATTCAGAAATTAAAGATAAAGAAATACAAGTCAATTTAAAAAAGTAAATGTGGGTCCCAATTTTGATTAATGACATTTCTCCAAGTATAAAGGCTCCCAAAGACCAAGAAATAATTTATTTTCATCCTCAATAATCGAGCTTGCCAAGTTCCCCAAGAAAAAATAAAGTTTTCCTTCAAAAAATCGAATTATGGGTCATTCCTTGCGCTTTTCCTCAAGGCATTGCGCTTTTTGCAGGAGGGATGTTGCGCTTTTTCCAAAGGCAATGCAATTTTCACAGTCCCTCACTACACTTTTCCTCTGCATGTTGCGCTTTTTGTAGAAGGTAGCCATGGTCCAAATATTTCTTGCAGAGGTTCTCAGCTTCAGTTCAGGGTTTCTACACTTGTTTGCATAGTAAGTACACCTCTATTGCCCCTCTTTTCAGCTTGTGGTGTTAATTTTATGGTACATATCCTCTCTTTCCCTCTATGCCATGTTTTAAACAAATGAACCCTATTCCATAGTTTATAAGCTTAATTATTTTCCCTTGGACCCCATTAAACAAATGAACCCTATTCCATAGTTTATAAGCTTAATTATTTTCCCTTGGACCCCATTTACCTCCCTACACCCTAACTCACTCCCCACTACCAATACATCCTCTAAGCTCCCATTCCCAAGCCCTATTCCCTAAAACCGTACCATCCTAGTTGTGCTTTCCTAGGCAGCTAGATACCTCCCTATAATACAAATTTCCTACCCTATTTCCCTAAACATTTCACCCTCCCATTACTTCCCTAAGCTCCCTAATCCCTTTACATTTTTTCCCAAATTATCCCTCATTCATCCCAACTCCCTAAACCTACAATCCTGCTCCCTTTCCCTTCTTCCCTAGGGTTTTCAAGATAAAACTAAGCATAATGGAGGAGGAAATAAATTCCACAGAAAAGGAAAAGAAAACCTATAAAAAAGGAGGGATAATTCTAATATTAGAGCCATCAAACTCTAGGGAGTTAATGGCATCACCCTTAGCCGTCAAATTTTTCCAGCATGTAGGTTGCTTTGAATTTTGTGAGATGGTAAAAAGATTCCAAATTCATCCTACTTTGACCAGGGTTTTCATTAGGAACCTCCAAAAAGACCAAGTGACTATAGAAGGGGTGACTTTCACCATTTCCAATGACATCATTGCAGCGGAAACAAGGATACCCAATATGGGTGAAAAATGGTTTAAGACTAAGGATTTGGATGCCTAGCTATATGAGCCTTACCTCAAAGCGCTTTACAAAGATAACATCAAAAATATATTTCCTTTTGGTCAGTTATTGAACAGGTTTTCCCCCATGATGAAAATCATCATGAAATACTTCACATGTGAAGGTAGATTCTCCATATTATACAACTATCACATATGGTTTCTCATGCATTTCACTAGGGTGCAATTACTCAACCTCCCCTACTACTTATACAGAACCATTGATAAGATTTCCTACATAGTGCAAAACAGAGAGTATGACCTTCAGATGAACAACATCTTTCATCACTCTCTCATTAAAACCATTTTCCTTCACCACCTCAATCAGTTGAACATAGCATGGGAGACCTTCATTGAGGTAGATGTCTTCACTGCAAGACCAAGTCAGCCTACTAGACCTATTCCACCACCAGCATTAGTTCCTCACAAGAAGACGAGGTTATATAGAAGGGCTACATTGAAAGATACAAAAGAGGTCAAAGAGGTCAAAACCTACCAGAGAGGACCTAGGCAAGTGTTTTATCCACATATTGTGGAAGGTTCCTTGCCTTCTTCATTAGCAAAACAGGGAAAACAAAAGCAGAAAGAGGCAATTGTTCAAGAGGAGGAATACCTTCATGAGGAAGAAAGAGAGTTTGACCTAGTGGACTTGGATGTCCAAGATGATCATGAAGCTTCAAATATGATCATCAAAGAGAAAGATGCCACAATCAAAGGACTGCAGGACACTATGGCCAGATCACAATTTGTCATATCCTTCCTTGAACAAGAAAACAAGTAGTTGAAAGACAAACAAGTACTCTTGGAATTAGAGTTGTTAAACACCAAGAGGAAAGACACCAAAGGCAAAGCAGTGATGGCACTTGATGAGTCTAACCATGATGAGACTAAAACCACCAAGAAAAGACCCAAAAAAGAGGTCTTAAGCGAGCATTAGAGCAGAGAAACATGAGGCAAAAAAACTTAGTTTTGAGGAAAGAATAGAAAAGGAAATCAATGATGACAGAGAAGTGTGGCTTGACAGAGTGAAAATTTGCCTTGAGAAGCTCCTCCATAAGGCCAATAAGGAAAATGAGATGCTCAGACACATGGCTAAAAGATACACCACTAGAAAAAATATTTGCAACATCAGAATCAAGTAGTTGAAGGATAAACTCAAGCAAACCCTAATCAAGCAAAAGGAGGAGGAAAAACTTCAGTTACTTTCTTATGCCTCCTTGATTCCTTGAGACACCTCATGAGCACTTCATCTACCAATTTTGAAGAGTTTTGGGCAATTTTTCAAGTTTTTGTGAATATTTATAAATTTTGATAGAATTTTTGCACAGTCATCCTGCAAAAAGCGCAACATTGGCCACACTGCATTTTTTGTGGATGCCTCCAAATGAGAAAATATTTGCATATTTTGATTCATAATGATGCCTACATCAAATTTTTACTATTCTCACTCAAGAAACAGAACTTTTGATAGATGGAAATGACCAAAATCCACTCAAAAAGCACCTTTCTGCCTCCTTTTTGAGCCTCTCGCTGCGCTTTTTGACCAGTCTTGGGAGATTTAATTTTTTAGGAGCTTCACTCAACCATTTTTAGAGATTGAGAAATTTTTTGACAACTAGACTGGAAGATATTTCTAATGAGCCATATTGGGACCAATTTGGACTTCGGGAAGTCACTCAAAAATCAGTTTAAAGGCACGCGTTGCGCTTTTCACCAGGCACGCTGCGCTTTTCCCAAGCACACTGTGCTTTTTACAGTTGACTGATTTTTGCATAATTTTCTAGTTTTCTCAGTTGATTGATGGATTCCAAGGATATTTAATGATGTAATTGTAAAATTTAAATGTAATTATGTCATTAGTAGTTACTAAAGGTAGATACATCAGGTAAATATGTAATTTTGGGTCAAAGTGAACCAGTTTCATCAAAGATAGGGATGATTTTGTTGACCTCCCTACTCATTAGGATTCCAGTTGATCACTTTGAGGATCAGCTCCACAAGTCAGGGATTCGACCCCTGAGAGTGGGAGAAGAATTTTTTGGTCCATATCTTTCATTTCCTTTCTCATTGCAAGGGTTGTATGTTGTAGAATTTGATCATTGAATACTATTGTAATCAAACTTTTGGCAGGAAATAATACACTGAGTTGCAACTATTTTGATGGGATTCATGTGGTAATGTGATTTAACATTGTTTCTTCTTATGTTTGAAAATGTTTGAATGTATTGTGATTTCATATTCATGCCATCTTTGAATGTAATTGATTACTAAGTTAGAAAGACATAATTCATTAGCTTATGCTATGTTTTGGAGGAATAGTTACAATTTTGTTTCATCTTCTTCTAGTTAAAAATAATTCACGTTTCCAATGCTATTTTCTGAAACCCTAGTAGTCTATACCACTCCATAAAAATACTTTAATGTGTTAAAGTGCTTACCTACCTTGCCCCATCAGATATCTACAATTCTTATCCTTATTTTCCCTGACCTAGTTCTTCCCTAACCGATTCACCATCCAACACCTAAAAATCAATCAACCAAATGCTAGTGCTACTATACCTAGCCTAAAATCCTTTTTATCCAGTCATCTTGGTTGTGATCTTGTGGAGAGAGCCCTTTTCTGTCTAGTAGGGCTAGCTACTTGGAAAAATATTGGTATATGGTTACCTTTGTTGGTCTCTTCTCAGCCTTGGAGATCCGGTGGAGTGATAACATCAGCAATATGTATAGTTTTAAAATTGGATTGTTGATCTGAAATAGATCTGAAATAATACTAAAGTAGAACTGAATATTTTCCAACATTGAATTGATTGTTAACTCGATCGCTTAGTGTGGAAGACTGAAGGAAATCAATTGATTTTATGACTTAATCCAGAACTTAAGAAACATATTAAACATGAATTTTCAGCAAAGAAAAGAGATAAAAGACTGCAAACATTGATTACGGAGTTCGTCCCTAGTGGACTACGTCTCTGGGTTTGCTTTCAAGATGGGCGTATGTTTTATTAAGGATTGATTAAAGGAATTATTCACACAGAAATACACCAGACTAAACGTGCTCAAAGACACCTCTGGTCTCTATCAACAAAAATATCTCTCCTATCTTTCCAACACTTGTCTCGGTTCCCAATTCTTCCTATGGATGACCAAAATACACTAAAAACAAAAGTTCCTCTCTCTTCAGAAATCTGAACACAAGCCTTCAAAATCACTCCCCCTTCATCATGAGCAAGGGTTAAGGTTAAATAGGTTCAATTTCGAACTCCTTGGGCCAAACGTAGCATTTGGTTGAGTGAATTACGTGTGAAAGATCTCTCGGTGCAATAGGTTTGTAACACCTTAGAGATTATGTTCATGGTGGTTTTTAGTCATCAGTATTTTTGCCTATTGTGATGACTATATGCCTTGCCTAGGTTTTCTAGAAACTAATTTCAAACAGTCAATTTGTCCTCTAGAAAACCCCTCAAAGAAATTTTTTATATTTTTCCTCTCTTACAGACTGTGTTAGAGGTTCCCCTCTCACTGTTTGAATGTCTATTTGATAACCTAACTATGTCTAAGGAACCCTTCAAAATTTATGACAAAGTGTCTAGGTTTAGGTGATGGTGTTTAGAATAGGTATCTTGAGAAAAATGTCTTTAGTCAAAAACCTGGTTTTAAGTATCAGTCAGACATCCTCTGCCTTATCTGACAAGAAAAACTTTGTTTACCCCTAGGTCATACACCATCAAAATGATCACTGTATTTTGTCTTAGCAAAACTTGTAAGTTTCAAATTCAAGAAGAAACAGAGTAAGAAGGTCCTATGTCAGAAGAAAGTAACCAAGTGGAATTTTCAAGCATTATCATCATGATACCTCAGGAAAGGTCTCCAGTGGTCAAAGACATTTTATCCATGTATCTCTGCAGGGGTGCTATGGATAGATGGCAATAAGCAGTTTTGAAACAAATGGACACTCTAAGGAAATTTTTCAAAGCTGGAACAGTTGACTATTGGGAAATAAAAGAAATGCAGATTTCAGAGAGAAAGGAAACCTACATGATCCATACCTGCAAACTCAAATCACCAAGACAGTCAAAGAATCACCCATCATGGAAAAATTAGTACAAATTTTGGGATTTTATTGCATCTAGCACTTCATGTCATCTAACAATGGAATTTGCACCTTCTTCTCAAACATATGGGCACATCTCTGAAAAATAGTCTTATGAGACTAGGTATATTGTTTCTCTGGCAAAAGACTTCCAGTAATTTTTGGCATCAAAGTGAAAGAGTATAGAAAGGGAACAGTTGCCCTTTTTATATCCCTATAGCCTAGACTCTAAAACCATCAAAGACATTATCATTACAGAGGAAGCTAAAGCTACTAAAAAAGAGAGTTAACCTAAGAGACACAAAGCATATATGTTGGAATTTGAAATATCTTACCTGCTCACTATCTTCACAGTAAATTTCTACAAAGAAGCCTGTCTCACATAGATTGATAAAGGATAAAGCATTTGAATTGCCTCCTTCATGATAAGCAGATGGCAATCACTTATGTTCATGAAATTCCTCCTTCATGATAAGCAGATGGCAATCACTTGTGTTCATGAAATGCCTCCTTCAATGATAAGTAGATGACAATAAATTGTTTTTATGAAGCTTCCTTCAATGACAAGTAGAGGGAAAAGACATAGTTTTAAACAAGCCTCCTTCAATGACAAGCAGAGGGCAAAGACACAGTTTTAAACAAGCCTCCTTCAATGAAAAGCAGAGGGCAAAGACTGTTTTAAAAGGCCTCCTTCATTTGAAAAATAGAGAGTCAAAAGTTTATAGGAACTGCCTTAAAAAATCCAAAGAAAGTGGCACCTCCTTCATATAGAAGCAGAGAGTGCATGGTTTTCAAACTGGTTTCATTGTTTGAAAAATTCTGATTAAAAATACCCCACAGTGAAAAAAGTTTCAAAACTGTTTCATAGAATTTGGGTAGAAATGCAATAGACATCAAAGAGTACAGGGGACACTTCCTTCAATGATAAGTAGAGGGTGCAAAGGTGTTGAAATAATATTTCTCCTTAAAAAGAAGGATGGAGGTCAAAATTTGCAAAATTTCAAAGCATAAAAATGACCCTTGCACCAAGAAGAAAGTAAATTAAACTTTCACACAAGGCAAAGAAATCACCTTTTGTTTTTCTAAAAAAACAAAACAGGGAGGCAAAGGTTTAAATGAAGATTTTTTGAAAAAAGCCAAAAGGAAGAGTACGTGCCATAAAAGCATTTCAAAAGTCACAAAAGCCCTCGAAGGGCATATCTTATTCACATTTTGTTGATTGGCAAACAGAGGGATTTTTTTGGGTTCCTCGACAAACCCCTCGTGCAGAAATCCTTGGTCGCGATGCGCCTGTAGCTAAGCGCGACGTGCCTATAGCATCTCACCGAAAATTTTTACAAAGGACGCGACATGCCTATACACTGGCACGATGCGTTTCCTCCATTCAGCCTCCGCCTGACCCTCGTTCAGCCTCCGCCCAACCCTCGTTCAGCCTTCGCCCGGACCCTCGTTAGCCTCTGCCTGGAATTCAAAAACACAGTTTTTTGAACTGGCTCAGTGCTTTTTTTTCGTTCAAACTTCGTTCAGACGCTACGTGCCTGGGTGTACAGGCATAGTACCTACTCATTTCTTTCAAAAAGGGCCAAATTTTCCAGTGTTACTCAAAAGTCAGTGTTCATCACTACAAAGGAAATTTTCGAGGTATTTATCCATATTTTTTCCCCTCAATTTCTCTTAAAACATAAAGGATATTTCGAAAACTGAATTAAAAGAGAAAGAAGTGTTAAAGGAAGAGAAAACCTGTTTTTATTTAAGGGCTCTCTAGTTGATTTCAGAAAAGAACAGAAAGGTAAAAATGCCTCCAAGGAAAGGGGTTAAAAAGGGAGGTCAACACAACAGATTTGAGCCCACCACTATTCAAGAAATCACTACCTCTCCATCAATATTCTCCTGTTTTCAAGAAGTAGGTTGTTTTAACTTTTTCAGAAAAATACCAGAGGTCACTAGCCACCCTCCCCTAACAGAATTATTTTCCCTAAGGTTGAATGGAAAGCAAGTCCACATAGCAGGTTTAGGTTTTAAACTCACTCCTAGAGTTGTTTCTAAGGCAACCAAAATCCCTAACATAGGAGAAGAGTGGTTCAAACAATCACACCTTGAACTCAGCCACTATTAGCCTTTTCTCAAGCCAAATCATCATGATACATGTAGCTCCATTTTCCCTTTCTCACACTTGCTGGATGACTATGCAGCCCTCATGAAAATAGTCATGAAGTTTTTCACTTGTGAAGGTAGATACTCCCAAGTATATGCCTATCACATCAGACTCCTTATGCATTCACAAAAACTAAATTGCTAAACCTACCTTTCTTCCTGTGAAAGAGTATATACAAGATGTCTTCCATTGTTAGAAAAAAGCCTCCAGCCCAGAAGAAAGCAAGTTTATTTCATCACTCACTCATTAAGATCATTGTCCTTCACCAACTGAAACAAAAGGGCATCCCTTGGGAAACTTTCATCTCTCACCCTGATTTCACTTCTGCATCTTCTATGCCACTACAGATCAGGCCAATTGCATCCCAAAGCTCTCCGCATGCTCATTCCTTGCCCTCCACACCTTATGTTTCCTTTTCTTCTCATGAGTCTATTCCCCAAAAAAAATCATCCTCCACAGATAACAGTGAGAAAGAAGAGTGTAGTGGTGACAAAGAGCAAGAAAGTGATGATAATGACAAAGATCAGGGAAGGGATGGTAACAAAGAACAAGACAGTAATGAAATCAGTAGTAGAGGGAAAGGAAAGCATGATAAAGCAGTCAACCTACAACAAGAAAATGAAGACAGTGATGAAGGAAGAGGCAGCCCACAGAGAGACAGTGAAAACACTAGAGGAGAAGGCATCCCACAGCAAGAAAATGAAAGCAAGAATAATGATGAAGGCAGTTCACATTAGGAAAACATTGAAAACAATGAAAATGATGGAAGCAGTCTTGACAGCAAGAAGATAGATGAAGGTAGAGGTAGTTTGGAAAAGGAAAAAATAGTAGACCTAAACATCTCCCACCAAACAGAAAAGGGGCATGATATTTCTAAGTTTAATCCTGGTGGTTATTTCATTACAAGTATCAAAATTAATGAAAAAGGAAATTCCCCACAGCAAAGTAACCAAGAATTGCAAGCAGAGAATGTTTGTGGAGAAGAGGACAGCCCTGAGGCTACAAGAGAACAAACTAAACAAGCCCATGTATCAACTCCTCCTCTCACTCATCATCAGCAAGGTCAAGAGCCTGTGTTTACTGCCTCTCCAAGGCAAGGGGCCATGCTTCCTTCCTCAAAAATATCAAAGGCTAAAAACACCAGAACATCAAGGAAGAAAACCACTCAAAAAGTGACTAGCAATGTCACTAGGGCACTAAGAAGCAGAGGGAAATTGCCAAAACAGAGCAAGGTTGAAATGCCTAAGAAAACCAGAGGAAAGAATCCCATCAAAGGCAAGGGCAAGGAAAATATTGAAGAACAAGAAAGCAGTCATGATCATGAGAGGGAGTTTGAGCTAATACATCTAGACAGTGATGTTGAAGAAGTTGAGGCTAGGATTCTTAGATCCCTCTTGCAAGATCAGGATGCCCAAGTTAAAGACTTGGAAAATGACCTAGAAAGGACAAAGGAACTTATCCGCTTTTTACAAATGCAAAACAGATAGATGAGTGGACATATGGCTATTTATGAAGCTCGGGCAATCAAATATAAAAGAGAAGCGCAAAAGTCACAAGTGAGACTTGAGGAATATATGGGTGAGTATGCAGATGATGATGAAGACAAAGAACCAGCAAGAAAGAGGCCTAGGACCATGGGTCTTAGAAAAGCATTACAAAAGTAGAAAGAAGAAGAATCATCTCATGAACAGCAGTA
This sequence comes from Pinus albicaulis, assembly GCA_034641835.2. NCBI lineage: Eukaryota > Viridiplantae > Streptophyta > Pinopsida > Pinales > Pinaceae > Pinus > Pinus albicaulis. Next base: position 4,615,989 of record CM076571.1, read on the forward strand.
CCCTCTTATGGAGCTCATTGCCAAAGAAATTGAAGATAATAGAGACCCTTGGCTTGAGAGGGAAAATCAACATTTAGAAGCCAAATTGGAGAAAGCTAACAAGGATTTGGGCCTACAAAGAAGAATGACCGAGCACTACAAAAAGTTAAATCAAATTGCCTTAAGGAACCTCAAATCTACCCAAAAGAGGTGCCCAGCGAAAAAACATGGAAAAGATCTATCCCGGCTTATAATTCTTGCTCAAGCTTCATTGCATGTTTCTAAAAATCCTTTAGGGGTTTACTCACCAAATTTGTTGATCGACGGTTGTCATTGATGTCAACCCAAGCAGCACCAGGGGCTAACCCAATATTGCATGGGAATTTTGACCTACCAAATTAATATATTCTGGGTCAATAATTCCTTTTATGGTTTCTACTTGTCGAGATGTTTCCGTTGATATATGGCATGCCATGTAATTCTTCACGGTTTGAGAGATATTCATGTTTCAAGTTTGTAACCCTAGTTAGTGGGCTAAAACCCCATGGGGTTGGGGCATGGGTCATTGAAAAGTCATAATTAATATTTTTTAAGCTCCTAAAATCCCTCCCACGTTCACTTTTTGAAGCCCCTCTCAACTTAAGCATTCATATAAATTGTGATCTTCATTTCCTCCTTATGCAAGGGATTTAGCCATCTAAAACAGGTCATCGTGGAATTTTCGCTCTAACGTTTTTTCTACAAAGGTTTAGAAGCTGAAATTTTTATGAGGTGAAGCCAAAATCCTGAGGAAGCTAAATTAAAAATTTTAGATCAAGGTGCACAATATTTTTGGAGATATGATCTGTGGAAGTCAGGGTTTTTTCATGCTCCTGAAATTCATCTCAAAGAAGTGACCTTGGTAAAATCGTAATAACGCCCTCTCTAAGTATCGGATTGGAATTTCATAAAAAGTGGCAGATAGTGCACAGTCTGTAATTTTCTCTCTATCAATTTTAGAGCCAAATGAAGAAACAGTGACACGTGGAATGCCATACAAGTGCGCTCTGCTGAAATAGTCCATAATTAGGGAATTGTGAGAGATTGGGCATAACTATTTATTAAAGAATCCAAATTGGGTCAGACTTGTGGCATTGGAAAGAAGACTTAGAGGAATACTACAGGACTAAAAATAAGATATTGAGGATCTAAAATAACAGAGATACACCAGATTCAATATCGAGCTCCTAGAAGGCAAGAAAAAGCTAGATCATGTGTTGTCAAGGGTTGCAAAGGACCAGAATTTCTATGGCAGCAAAGAAAATCAAGGTGCAACAGAGGGTAGCATGAAAAGAGCTGCAACCAAGGTGCATAACATCAACAATAATTTTATCATATTAAGTCTTCAAGTGGGCAGCACTACATACAATCATTGTAAAGGTATCATTGTACTTAGTCATTGTAAATACATTATTGTACAGATTGTACTAGTGTCTATCTGCCAAGGGTTGAAGAGGCAGTGTTGGGAGGTCTAGGATCATCATTAGGTGGTTGTGTCAAATTTGGGGTTATGGTCTATTATATCTTCTTCTTCTGCATCATTCTATATCATTGTAAAGTGGACCATTTTCCCTGGTACAAGAGTCCATTCTTCTTTTATTCTTCTATAGGGTGGTAGGGTGGTGCTAGGGTGAGTTGTAGCTCATTGGGTGTTGGGGCATCCATTCATTTGACTACTGAAGAATCTCGGGCATTGGAGTGTCCATCCAGTGGGAGATGGAGAAGAATGCTTTTCTAGATTCTAGGAAGTTGGAGCTTTATTTTCAATTGGAGTTGAATATTAAAGAATTATTAGGTGGTTTTTGTCCCGGAGTGGGTTTCCACCTTAAAAACTGTGTGCATTTTTGTTCCTCTTGTTTGCTGCTATCATTGTACAAACACTGATAATAATTGAAGATTAACTAATGCTCTAATTGAAAGTAATACTGATTCACCCCCCCCCCCCTAGTATTTCCAACAATTGGTATCAGAGCTTGGTTCCTTCAATAGCAGTTTAACAGCTGGAAGGAGGTCATGGAGCATACCAAGAATGGTGTACCTCTATTCAATGAAAATAATTATGCACTTTGGAAAGGAAGAATGGAGGTCTATCTCTTGGCGCAAGGTTACTAAGTATGGGACACTGTTCAAAATGGATTTACATCAACCGCGGATGAACAAGGTAAGAAGAATTTGGTAAATGATGCAAAAGCAAAGAATACTATTATCAGTGGACTTATTGAATCTGCTTATAATAAGGTGTTGGGTTCTAAAACAGCCAAAAATGTATGGGACAAGCTTGAGAATATATATGCAGGTGACTCAAATGTCAAAGAAGCAAAGCTTCAAATCTATAGAGAAAAATTTGAGCAACTCAGAATGAAAGAAGATTGCAACATTGCTGCATACTTTCAATACGTTGATGAAATAACCAATACTCTGGAAGGATTGGGAGAGCTAGTTGATGAGAAGACTATTATACGGAAGATTCTTAGAATGTTACCAGGGATATTCAACCCAAAGGTATCGGTCTTAGAATACAGTGCAAATCTGGACAAACTCAGCAAAGAGGAATTACATGGAGTTCTCATAGCATATGAAATGAGACTTGATGAAGAAGAGGGTACTTCACATCTAGAAACTGTGTTCGTTGCATCTAAGAAAACCAATAAGGATAAAAAACCTTCAATTGAAAAGACATGCACCTGCAAGTGTGAAGAAAAGGGAGATGATGAAGAAGGTCTTTCAGATGAAGAATATGCTTACTTCACGAGAAAACTAAAAATTGGTAAGGGAAAATTCAAAGGTAATATTCCATTGATATGTTTCAGCTGTAATGAGGTTGGGCATTTTGCAGCAAAATGTCCAAACAAAAGTAATGGCAACTCAAAAAGAAATAAAGGCTTTAAGAAATTCAACAAGCAAGGATCCAAAAGGAACTTTCTCTCTAAAGAAGATAGCTCATCATCCGATGAAGACAATGATAGTGAAGAAGAAGCCAATGAGAGAGTATTGTTTATGGCCAAGCACAATAAACCCAAGCACAACAAGCAAGAGGTATCAAACAACGAAGAAGAAGGATGGACCATAGATGAATTTTATGAGGAAGCAATCAAGCTTATAAAAGATCTCAAGGCGGAGAAGATCCATTCCAAAACTCTTGAAGAACAAGTTCAAGGTCTCAAAATTGAAGTTGAAGAACAAAAATGCGTTGAAGAGTCACTTCAAAAGAAGTTGGAAGAAAGCAACCAAGAAAGGGAAGAATTAGAAGCCGAAATAGTCTCGCTGCGTGATGATGCAGGAGCATTAGCTCGGAAAAATACCTTGTATTTTTATTGAACCTAGGGGTCTCATGTTTTTGAGAATTTATTAATTTCATGTAAATATTAATATTATTTTGAGTGATTAATTATATTTTGAAATATTAATATTATTTGTGACAATTTTTAAATGTTTCCAAACAACTGGAAAACATGAGAGAAATTAGATGAGAGATATCTAAGAGATAATTAGGAAGCCTAAGATAGATTTAGTTGCAAGGTTTTAGGGATAAAGATCTAGACTTTAGGGGTGTTGAGATATTTGGGGATTTGTTGAGTGATTAAAGGGATGAGAACCAAAATTGGTTCAATTAAATTTGTATAAATTAATAGGCCTCAAAGGCAAATAGATTAGGTAGAGAAGAATAGAGAAAAAAGTTTGGACAACAAGTCTGCAAACCTACGGGTTTTTGTAAAAGGGCCATCAATTTGAAAATCTGGCCATGGTAGAAGAGGATTTTTGTAGTTAACTATATTTGATTATAAAGGATTTGTTTGGAATTTCTGTGTGGATTATATATGTTTGTGATTAAAATCGGGTTAAAGAATGTTGGAAATTCTGTGTAAAGCATATGAGAAGAGCATTGATTTTAATTTAACATCGATTCATGCCAGAATTGAATTGAATAAATCTGCATTTGTTGAAAAGAACGCAGGGAAAAGGGAAACGATCATTCTGGATCGAGTATCAATTAGATGGTGTCGGCATATCGATTTCATAAATGGCGCAATTGATTTAATGAGGAATCAAATGGATTGTTGTGCAGAATTAACATTTGAAGTCTGTTGATAAGATTTGTATTTTTAAAAGGCAAACATAGTGATTGGGAAATTGTGTTGAGTGAATTAAAAATTGAACTGGGCTGTTCGAATTTGTACATGGAGCGTGTTGAATTGAGAGTTGATTTCCATTAATATATACGTTGTTGAATGATTAACACAGAGAGATTGCTGAACGGGGTAGAGCGACAGCAGAGGAAAAGGAATATCGATTTACGATAATCGATATCGATTTATACCAGAGTTCGATGTAAAACATCATTGGTTTCTATGACAAAAAGGAAGAGAAGATGAAATGATTTCCAGAACGCATGAGAATCGATTTTTAAAACCCAAGTGCGCAGAAACATAGCGTGGAGAGTGGGATAAGTCTGTAAGTATTTGTGTTTCTGATATATATTATTGAATTCTGTGGAATTTGTAGGCCAGCGTCCATCAATTGGATGATCGAAGAACATAATTTAATTCAAACACGGAGTAAATGCATTGAACTGTAGCGTTACATGAGGTTGAGCTGCAACATCGAAGGGTAAATGCGTGGATGGTCGATGGCATTGAGACTGCTCCAATTTTCCAATACAGGGTTAGCGCAAGTGTGAAGTCGAATTCTGTGGGTGAGATGCCAGAATTGTAAGCAGTAGGGTGAATGCCTGCGTTGAGGTGTTGATGCGTTGAGGCAGTTTGGGAAAAAAAGACCTGGCATTATCTAAGTTGATCTGGTGTCAAATTAAAAACACCAGAATCGATGATGACTGAACAGAACGGAGTAAAAACGCTGGTCTAGAAACAAAGGTAGTATTTGTTTAAAATCCAATTTGATCATCAATTCGAATGCATTGTATTGTCGAAGGCAAAAGGCGCAACTGTAGAAATTGTTAAAAATTCGACTCTGTGATCAATGAACGTGTTGACAAGCAATGGGAAGCATTAGACGCAGAGCCAGAAAGCGTTCAAGGAAGGTGTCGAAAAGTTAAGATAATGTGTGGCCAATTGTGTTGATATTTGATCAAAGCCTGTGTTTATGAAATTTTTCAAATGAATGGGTGAGGGCGTTGGTTTGCTAGCAATATCAAAGTTAGAAGGGCGCATGTTTATTTGAGTTAGAAACTTGAAACTTAAACCAAAGAAAAGGGTTGTTCTAAATGTTCTATGAACATTTAATTAAAGAGCCTACATTACTTGGGTTGGTAGGATATGAAATTCCATATGGAGTGGTAGCATGGGCACATTCTTTTTATTTAATTTTGATTTTAAAGTCCGGCATTATAAAAATGAATGTTGTGAGTTGGGGTTATTCACATGAAGAGGTAGATTGTTGGGTTATGGTTTCATAACATTGATTGGAGTTGAACTTTTGCATGAAGTTTTAGATTGAATTTGAGGACTTTGTGTATTGAAGTATGGTTTTCATGAACCATAAAAATTGTGAACATGTGTCACAAGCTTCCGCAATATGATAGTTTGTGAAATTGCTCGGACATTGAAGAATTAATTGGGAAATTGTTTGAGACGCATTTTTATATGTAACTGGGGATGGAAGATTCTGGGTTTTGCAGGGTAACCTGCATCACGTGAGGAAGTGAAGAAAGGAAAAACTATCCAAAACTATGCCAACAGCTCAAGGGCATTGGAAGAACTCATAAAAAATCAACAATCTTACAACGACAAAACTGGCATCGATTACAAAGAAGAAGAAGCAGGACCTTCTACAACAAAATACAATTAACCTATGAGATCTTACATGCATGTAGACTTCATTGGACAAGTTTCACAAGAACAGCCTTGGAAGACAATTCCTTGATGAAAATTTCCATCTAGGTACCAACATATTTCTTATGGCTACTATTATTCATGTGGAAAATTTGGTCATAAAGCTATAAAATGTCGCACGTACCCTAGGAACGAATACAATTCGAGGAGATCTATCAAATATGAACCTCCCAGGGCTCAACGAAACATCAATAGATTTGAACATTTAAGAAATAATATTTAATGTTACAAATGTCGAAACTTTGGACACATAGCCAAAGAATGCAGACTTGAAAATCCTCCAGAAGAATCTTCGAAGCCACAGAATGAACGAAAATGGAAGAAGAAGAAGAATGATAATTGTGCTCTCACTCTCAAGGCTCAAAAGAACAAAGATGTGTGGTATGTTGATAGCGGTTGCTCCACGCATATGACTGGAGATAGAAATAAATTTGTGTCTCCGAAAGAGAAGAAGGATGGAACCATGTCCTTTGGAAATGATGGATCTTCAAATGTTATAGGATCAGGTACTGTCACTCTCGGAAGCAAAGATGTTCTAGCCAAGAATGTTCTATTGGTTGAAAATATGAATCACAATCTACTAAGTGTTGGACAAATGTGTGATCAAGGACACACAATACTATTCAACTCCACGAAATGTGAAATCAGGAAAGGCGTGTATGGTGAAATTGTGGCTACAGTAAGTCGAGCTCCAAACGACATATATGTTCTGGATGAAGCAACTAAAGCATGTCTAATAGCTAAAGAGTATGATACAATAATTGGTAGCAATGATGATCGACTAAGTAAGAATTTTGCTACAAAGGTGCAAAGTGATTTAGAGATGTCTTTACTTGGTGAGCTGACATATTTCTTAGGGCTTCAAATATCTCAGCAAGAGAAAGGAATATTTATATGTCAAGCCAAGTACATCAAGGAAATGCTCAGGAAATTTAAAATGGAATATTGTAAATCCATCCTTACTCCAATGGTAACAGGTTGCAAATTGAGCATAGACGACTCATCTAAGGATGTGGATCAAAGGTTGTACAGATCTATGATTAGTAGTCTTCTATATGTAACAGCCTCCCAACCAGATGTTATGAAAGTAGTTGGACAAGTAGCAAGATTCCAAGCAGCACCAAAAGAATCACATATTCAATATTCGCCAGCATTGGAATATCTTCGCCAAAATCTTGGGATTCTCCCAAGTTATCATTAGATTTTCCTTTTTTTTCAGAATATAAAGGGGGAGTGGAATTGTGTACAGGTCCATGGGATGGTTTTGTTTCAGGGGGAGTTACCCTTTTCCATTGATGTCAAAGGGGGAGAGAATGTTGTAGGAAGAGGTGTCATGATTGCAAGGGGAGTACTTGTGTTGCCATCAATACCAAAGGGGGAGATTGTTGATCAGCGGTTGTCATTGATGTCAACCCAAGAAGCACCAGGGGCTAACCCAATATTGCATGGAAATTTTGACCTACCAAATTAATATATTCTGTGTCAATAATGCTTTTTATGGTTTCTACTTGTCAAGATTTTTCCGTTGTGTTGTAGCCCCTACAACACCACCCAAAATTTTGGGTATATTTGAAATTTCGGGTCCCCCTCTGCTTTCTTAGTCATTTAGGTCTTTCACCCAACCTGCAGCCAATGACATCCCAGTAGTCTACCCCCAAACCCTCATGAGCTTTCTCACCGTCATGATCAGATGATATAGCTTCAATCACGCCATCTGCAGGTGGGATCATCAGGCACATGCTCAAATAGGAACTTTCAACGTATTAGGGATGTATTTTAGAAGCCCTCTCACCATAGTTCATTAGGAATTTTTGTTTGAGCACTTCACTAAGCTCGTTAGTCTCATATAATTTATCTAAGGGCACCATTCTTGAAGAATAACTATGAGCTAATGGATGCTATGAGGTTTCATGCAGGTCAATCCCACGGATGATACACCAAACAATGTCATCACCACGCCGACGAAAAGGATAAGAGTAGTGCGATCTGAAACATGAGAAGTGGAAGAAATGTATCTCGTGTACACAGGGAACAAGACCACACCAGTTGAGGAAATTTTCGGTCACAATTGAGTCACAACTTCATTTCTAAAAGGAGAAGGTTACCTTATTGGAATGTTTGTGTTATTAAATGATGAGTTGACTCAAAAGCATCAATTTTCCATGTGATAATTGTGGTAGGGCTTCTGAAGACAACCCTTGTAATTCTGAATTTCCATTGTCATAGCTTCGAGTGGGATCCTAGTGAGGTTAAGGATATATATGACAAATATCACTTTATCGATTTACTTTTTACCATGCCTTTGGGCAGCTTTATGAACTGATTCTCCATCTTATTGGTAAACACATATAATATACCCATAACAACATCATTAAGGTATGCTACTAAGAATGCATTAAACGTGCCATTATATTGAGAAACCAAACCATAACTTGCACGGTTAAGGCAGATCAAAAGCTTCAGAAAAACCAATCCGAAAGAACAGAGCACATCATACCCAACAAAATTGTTTTAACTTTCTTACCCTATCCGACCGAACAGCTGGCGTCCTATGGCCAACCTGAGCTTGCAGTCTGGTCTGACAATGTCATAAATGCATTATCGAGGGATTTTTATGGAGAAAAATTTAAAACCTTGACGACATCCGAAGGATTAAAATAGGGGCAGAGAAAACAATAGCTCCTGCACCAGACAGCGTTCGCTCTGTCACACCTACAGTCTGTGCATTGGAATCAGAATTTACAGGAACTAAAGAACAAGGATCTTTCTCTAAGTTTGTCGTTGCCTTTTGCAGGTATAACTTCGGTTAAGGTGCCGTAGCTACTGCACGTCGAAACTATGTAACAACCGCATGAAGTTTTCAATTGTTCGTTTGGTTTTGTAAGCCTGCTAAAGAGCTTTGAGCGCAATGAATTATTCCGCTTTTCAATGCATGTAAAATGTTTAAGTATGGTGTGGCAGAGTTCAAGAGAGGGAAGGGGTAAAATCCGTTGGAGCGAATATTACCGCTGCATGCAAGAATCTCATGATCCATCGTGGTGGCTGCCATAAAGACAGACTCCTTTCAAAAGGATTAAAACGTCGATACCTTGCGTTCGATACATTGAGGAATTCCAGAGAGATTAAAGGAACAATAACAGATCTCACTCCTATGTGATGCCACGTGTGAAGGGAACAATCAAACATTAATATGGCAGTTTTAATAATATCGTCAACAATCCGAAGTGTTTTCCACATACCACTCTGATGCGCCAACACCATTACTGATCAAACTACTAGTTTGCATGAGAAATGTTCACGCCGTCACCGGTGGTGGAGCATAAGAGGGACTCACAATGCAGCATGGGCGAAAAATTGCCTCCCATAAATCGTGCGTCTTAGTGACTAACCTAGTTTTTTGCTGGTGGAAACCATTGGTGTCCAGCGCATGAGGAGGATTGGACTGGCTAATCACCAAGTCTCACGTACTGATGGAGCAACCAGAAATGCAACTCACGGAAATGGCGAATTGGAAACTGGGTTAAGCCATGCTACCCCTACGCAATGTGTTTTAAGCACGCGGCCAAGCCATGGGGGGGCTGAAGTATAAACACAGTCGACCCGCAGTTTATTTTGTTTTGAAATACCATGAGACAACCTATGAGACAGCAAGGTCGCGTGCAACATCAACATGCATGCAAGGAACACAGCATAGTAGCCCTGGACATGAACTCACTGTAACCGTTGAATTACAACGTAGAAGGGAAATGTATCCTGCTTGTCTTAGCAAGACGAGGTCGAAACGTGTCTTCAAGCGTTCATGGTCTGTAGTTGTAGCATTAACTGTTGAGCTCCTCCCACGCGATTTCTGCCGAGGTCGCACAACCATAAATTCCAAAAAAGGAATGCATGATCGTTGGGAGGCATGTTCTTTTCACTGCCCGCAATCTGCACCAGATGACAAGGGCTACGACCCCTATCAGGTCCCAAGGTCACAAATACAGCGCCTAAGAGAATCTTCCATGTACGCGACCCCCGACCATGTAGTTGTGTGACCTAGTCGCCAGGTCACAGATCAGGCAAATTCATCCAAGGTGCAACCACCCGACTCAACGACTCCCACCCAAGTTTGCGACCTAACGTGAATACACTGCTAGATGCACGAAATATTTCTGAGGTAGGGGAGAGACCTCATACTGCGATCCCACGGCTCTCAAGTGGGAAATTATTTACATCACAGTGGGAGCTAAGCGTGCCATAAATCTTAGGCCTCCATGATCATAAAAGAAGCATTTTTCTTTCATAAAATGTGTGATCAGTATTGATACAAAATCATTGTCAACTACGCCACAGAGGGAAGTCGACAACTTAATAGGAATGTCACTATACAAACACCAGATTCGCCTTTGTGAAGCATTCGACTTCATCCAGGTCTACAACTTCAAGGGTCGCAAGTATGGAAGATCCATATCCTCAAGGGAGGTAGAAGCAGCGAACCCATGTCAATGCCCATGTTTCATAAATTCTTTCTATATGGTATCATGTGTTGGCAATATGACACAATGAGTTGTCCTTGATGGCAACCTACTTGATGAAGTTATCCTTGATGGAAACTAACTTGCTGAGTTGTCTTTGGATAGAAACCTATGTATTACAGATGTAAGAATGATGTATCTATAGTTCAGTTCAGATGTGACAGAGAAAATAATTCTAGTAAATGCCGAAGAAATGATAAATATAATATGTCACAATGTATACGCGAGTTTTTAAAGGCCAAGTCGCGTATGCATGCAGATAAGTACGTCCCAAGTCGTGTATGCCCTTTTGCGCTCAAAAATTATAATACCAAGGGGCATTACCATGGTTTTGGCACACAGTATTGAGCGTTGTATGGTTTATTTGATTTCGTCCAAGAATACCATTAGAAGTTGTCTGGTTTTGGCTCATGGTATTGGTAAAGGCTAAAAATATATAAGGAGAAGAGGATCATAGTGCAAGGGGTGCATGTGTAAGGGTTGTTGATGAATAAATTCCTCTAAGGAATATCTACATGGTTGAACTCTTTTCTTAATTGATAGATTTGAATCTATGATGCACCTATGGATATGATGAAGGTTCAAGATCTCTAGATCTAGAAATGATGAATCTTTAGAATTTCTGCAAAAGAAATGATGAAGACCTGGCGCAAGTCTGATGAAGAAATTGAAGAAATATGGGTAAGTTTATAGATCTGGTCTGTTCTGCAAAATTTATCTTTTACAGATCTATATGCTAGTTTGTCTCGGTAAAAGCGTGTATATACGCGGGTTCACTTCATTAAAATCGCGTATCGAAGTTAAGGTTTCTGAAGCTTATTTACAGATATTACTTCTGTGATTTTTGTTTTCTCTCTGCTGTCGGTCAATGAAGTCTACTTGAAGTTTTGGGTTGATTGAATATGGAGTATGCTGTTGATTTGATAATGAACAAATCTAATCAATGAGTAAGAAAATAAGGTTAAATCTAACTAACTGTCTAAAGGTTCTGCATTGCTGAGAAGGTGTATGACTGAAAGCCTCAGATCTGAATCTGAGATTGATCACATTCTGAAAATCAGTATTCTCAGAAGCATACGTAGGTTGATACGAAGAAAATTGCGTATACACGCAGCTTCGGTGAAGAGAAGTGGTGTATGCATTTCATGTTATGAAAAACAATATGCACAGAGGCATACGCAGGTTGGTGAGAAGGAAAGCACGTATACATGCAGCTTCAGTAAATAAAAGTAGCATATTCTATTTGAATTAATGAATTTTCAGGGTTGAGTTTTTATCTGCATATCTATTCTGAAGTCTGGGTTATTTCTGATATTTTGGTTACAGTGGTCTCACTGCTCTGTTTGAAGTATTGGGAAAAATATGTTTGTTGATGTTAAGTGAAGGGTTGTGTTGAATTTGTTTGATCCAGTATGAAAATTGATGAAACGTGGTCTGTAGTGGGTCTAAAGGTTGAAGCCTTCAGTATGGAAGTAGAAGCTTTCAGCTAGTAGAAGCTGGTGTTGAAATCAGGGGGTTGAAGCTCCCTTCCAGGAGAGGCTAGTAAATGAGATTAGGGGGTTGGAGCTCCCTTCCGGTTGTAGCTGGAAAACGAGAGAAGGTTACAGCCTTCTGCAGGTAGAAGCCTGCGTACTGGTATAAGTCTGCATCAGTACAATGTTGTAGAAGGTTTTCTATATAATAAATATTGAAGACAGAGATGACATCAGCGGTGGTTTTCTCTCGATTTGGGTTTCCACCTTAAATCTTGTGTTCATGTGTGTGATGTTTTATACTGTTGTTTACTGCTCATAACTTCTGATTATCTAGCCTTATTCATAACTGATAAATCTGTTTAAAATACTGATTCTCTAAATCTGAAAGATAAATCAGTATACGCTAGTTTCCTTATATATTTCCGCGTGCATACGCTAGTTCAGTTCATAAAAACCGCGTATGGAAATCTGCTCAAAGAAAAAGTAAAAAGTTTTCAGTCAGCTCAAAATACTGATTCACCCCCCCTCTCAGTATTTTTCCCAACAATTGGTATCAGAGCAGGTTCTTCTGAAAAAGATTAGCCGCTAGAAGGAAGATCAATCAAGATGAGCAATCAAGATGGAACAACATCTATCAGGCCTCTGCTCTTCAACGGAAACAATTTAATCTTCTAGAAAACAAGGATGAGATCCTATCTTCAGTCTCTGGGAGCAGATTTCTGGGCTATTGTTGAAGGAGGATATCAATATCCAGTCACAGTACCAACAGATCCAACAGAAAGAAAGAATTATGAAACAAATGCAAAAGCGGTCAATGCTCTATTGGGAAGTCTAACTGAATTAGAATTTTTCAAAGTCATGTAGCTGGATACAGGAAAGGAAATATGGGACAAAATCATTCTAAGTTATGAAGGTGATGAAAAGGTAAAAATTTCTAAACTCCAAACTCTCAGAATTCAATATGAAAATCTAAAAATGCATAATGAGGAGAGCATTGCCAGTTTATTTTTACGTCTTGATGATATTGTAAATCGTATGAGAAATCTGGGAGAAACAATAACCGAATCTACTTTGGTTGAGAAAGTTTTAAGATCACTAATGGCAAAATTTGAGTCAAAAGTTTCTGCTCTTGAAGAAAAGCAGGATCTTCAAAATCTTACTGTGGTGCAACTTCATGGCATACTAACTACATGTGAAATGAGAAGAGGAGGACCATATGAAGTAAAAAACGTCGTCTTTAGAGCATCTACAAAAGGGAAAGAAGTACAAGAGACAGAAGGATCTGGGTATATCTCAGAAGAAGATGAGGTAAATTTTGTAAAGAAACTCCAACTTGGCACAGGACGGTTCAGAGGTAAGCTTCCTTTCAAATGTTTTTCTTGTGGAAGAGTTGGTCATTATGCTGCTAAGTGTCCTTACAAAGAAACACATGAAAAAGGGAAGGAAGTAGCAAGAAGGAATAAGAATCGGTTTAGCACTAGAAAAATTTACTATACTCATGAAGACAGTGATGGGTTATCTGATAGTGAGGAAGAATGTGAACAAGATCTTAGACTTCTCATGGCATTTGAAAAAGAATCCAGAGAAGAAAAAGATACTTTTATGGATGCTTTAGAGGACAATGATTTTCTTGATGAATTCAATAAACTCAAAAAATTCTTAGAAGAAAGTAAAATATGCATAAAAGAAAGTAAAATATCCATAGAAACTCTAAAAAATCAGCATGAAGAAAAGGAGAAACACAATGAGAAATTAGAATGTGAAATAGTAAGTCTAAGAAAAGAAATTGAGAAAGTGAAGACTTTGAATCTTAGATTTGCTAAAGGATATGAAACCTTAGATGAGATTATCAAGGTACAATGGTCTCCTCTTATAAAGACAGGTCTTGGATATATCGAAGAATCTTCTCAGGCTTCAACACCTAATTATATAAAAGCAGCTACAGCTAGTATACAACATTCTGCCACTCAGCAAGGGAATAAAGAATCTTTACAGGTAAAGCATGACCATCTCAATTCAAATAACACTAACAAGAATACCTTTCAAAGAAACACCAATCAACAGGTAAATTCAAGTAGAAGATTTCATGATCGCAGAAATTTCTTCTTCAATGGACAATTTTTCTCATGTCACAATTTTGGTCATAAAGCTGTTCAATGTGTTGCATATAAAACCATCATGACAAGAGAAGCAAGAAAGAAAATGATTGATATTGGAACAAAGAAGAATACCTATAACAACTTTTCTCTTCTTTAAAATGAAGTTGAATGTGCTTATTGCAATAACTTTGGCCATGAAGAATCTGAATGCAGAAGCAAAGTCCAGCCAAAAGAGCAATTTCCTTCAAGCTCCAAAGTGTGGAAAAAGAAGGAACTACAGGTTAAAAATTGTGGCATAGCTTTATTTGCAGAAGGTGAAGAAAATCAATGGTACATTGATAGTGGATGCTCAAAACATATGATAGGTGACAAAAACAAACTTCTTGCATATAGTGCTCTAGAAAAGGAAAATAATGTTACATTTGGAAATGATACTCCTGTTGTCTTTAAGGGAAAAGGGTCTATTTTTCTAAAAGAAAAGGTGAAAGCTAATAATGTCATGTATGTGGATGGATTAAGGCATAACCTGTTAAGTGTAAGTCAAATGTGTGATCAAGGAACTGAAGTTGTCTTTAGTTCAAAAGAATGTGTGGTACGTGATCTTGATACAGGTAAAACAATTGTAAAAGGAAAAAGAACTCCAAGCAACCTGTATTTATTGAAGAACTGCAAAGAACAATGTTACTTGAGTAAATCTTCAGAAAACTGGCTATGGCATAGAAGGTTGGGGCATCTGAGCTTCTCTCAAATCAACAAATAAAGCAGACTTAAAGTTGTTCGTGATCTTTCCAATATTACTCTACCTGAAAGTATCATATGCAAATCTTGCCAATTCGGTAAGCAAACCAGAGTGCAATTTAATGCCAAGGAAGGATCATCAAGTAAGCCTCTTGAACTCATTCATAATGACATATGTGGACCTGTGAGGAAAAAGTCACCACGTGGTGAACAATACTATATCTTATTTATTGATGATTTCTCTAGAATGTGTTGGATTGGGTTGATTAAACACAAAGATGAAGCATTTGAGAAATTTTAGATCTTCAAAGCACTGGTTGAAAATGAATTAGATCTAAAATTCAAGTGTCTTAGATCTGATCGAGGAGGAGAATATACATCAAATGAATTCCTTGAATTTTGTGAACAACATGGCATAAAAAGACAGTTTTCTGTAGCTGGCACTCCACAACAAAATGGCGTAGCAGAAAGAATGAATAGAATAGTTCAACAAATGGCTAGAGCTATGCTTGATGATTCTGGAACACCTGACACATTTTGGGGAGAAGCAGCACATACAACGGTAAATATTCTTAACAAGGCACATGTTCATGTAAATAGTGATAAAACTCCATATGAACTCTGGTATGGTAATCCTCCCACTTTGAAGCATTTTAGAGTTTTTGGAAGCAAATGCTTTATCAAAAATAATGATGAAAAACTTGGCAAGTTTTAACCCAAAGCAGATGAAGGAATACTTCCTGGTTACTCCTCTAGGAGTAGAGCATATAAATGTTACAATAAAATACTTCGGAATATTGTTGAATGTATTGATGTTGTTATTGATGAGTCTCCTGCAACTCCAAAAGAAGAAAAACAAACAACAGATGAAGACGAAGATGACACATATCCTTCTACATCAAATAGAAATGATATAGACAATGAACCCAATGAATAACCCGAAGATGATTTATCTGAAAAAGCTCCATCCATATATGTTCAAAAGAATCACCCAGAATCTCAAATTTTGGGAGAAAAGGAATTAGGTGTACAAACAAGAAGGACTCTTGTGGGATCTTCTAGCTATCTGGCATTTCTATCCACTATTGAACCACATAATGTCAATCAAGCTAGCAAATATGAATGTTGGATTCAAGCCATGAATGAAGAGCTTGATCAAATTGAAAAGAATCACACTTGGGAATTAGTACCAAGACCTCATGACAAAAATGTCATTGGAACTAAATGGATATTAAAAAACAAGTTAAATGAGATTGGGGATGTTATAAGAAATAAAGCTAGACTTGTTTGCAAGGGGTATGCTCAACAAGAAGGTATAGACTTTGAAGAAACTTTTGCTCCTGTAGCTAGACCTTGAAGCCATAAGAATGTTTCTTTCTTTTTCAAGCTTCCAACAAATCAAAGTTTATCAAATGGATGTTAAATCTTCTTTTCTCAATGGTGATCTAGAAGAAGAACTTTATATAGAACAACCAAAAGGATTCATTTTGGGAAATGATGAAAAACTTGTTTGTAGACTTGAAAAGGCTCTATATGGTCTCAAACAAGCTCCAAGGGCATGGTATTATCGTCTTGGAAAATATCTTCATCAACAAGGATTTTCAAAAGGGTCTGTTGATAGCAACTTATACACAAAAACTGAAAATGATAAACTATTGATTGTGGTTGTATATGTTGATGATATCATTTTTGGAAGTAATGAAGAATCTATGAGTCAGAAATTTGCTTTTGTTATGCAGCAAGAATTTGAAATGTCTTTACTTGGGGAACTAACATTCTTTCTTGGTTTACAAGTACAACAAGCAACAAATGGCATATTATTATCACAAGCAAAATATCTTAAGCAAATTTTGAAGAAGTATGGCATGGAAGAGTTCAAACCTATAAGTACACCAATGATAACCGGATGTAATCTCAGTTCTCATGATGATTCTCCCGCGGTGAATCAACCAGAATACAGATCCATGATGGGAAGTCTAATTTATCTCACTGGGACTAGACCAGACATTATGCATGCAGTTGGGATTGTTGGACAATTCCAAGCTAATCCAAAAGAGTCTCACCTTCACGCTGTCAAAATAATATTCAAATATCTACAAGGAACTCAAGACTTTGGACTATGGTATCCAAAGAATGTTGGTCTCACTGTTCATGCTTACACTGATGCAGATTGCGCTGGAAATGTTGATGATCGGAAAAACACTAGTGGTGGTGCATTCTATATGGGGTTGTTGAAGCCTCGAAAATCGTTGCAACAACATGGGGGATGACCACCCGGTCCGGACCTTAAAGCAGCTCCTTTTCCGTTTGGAATGGTGGTTCTGACTGGTTCAACTAGGTCCAGTTACCTTCTCTCAATCTCCAATGGTTTTAAAATATGACTTTAGTTCACCAATGGAAAAGAGACATCAGATCATTTTTCTTGCTGATCAGGCAAGAAAGTGATCCTTAAGCTGATTTAGGGCTCAGCCAATCCACTACTAAAGTTTGCCTCTTTAGGAAGAGGACTTAAGAGAATGTAGAAATTATTCTAAATGCAAACTTATTCTAAGATACAAGAAAAATGAACTATCTTAATCCTATCTCAATTAGGTAGATATAGATCTAACCCAACCAAGAGCAGGTATTTAAAATATTGGGATCGAAATATGTCTTGTTTATAATGAATATCAAGTTAATAAAATAGTTTAATTAACTGACATTATGGATAGCAAAACACATCCTATTGAGACCTTTTAACTGAAATAATCAATCAACAACACTCAGGAAGTAGTTCACAAAATGGTATTAATAATTTAATCAGTAACTTGAATTATTAAACAATAATATGCGGAAGAAGTTCACAACATATAACTATTTATTCATCCAATATTAAAAGACAGATTTATGAGTAAATAGTTACTCAGAAATCAGAATTCAGCCCATATGAGCAGAGATAAATAACAACATAAAATAGAAGCAAATTACCCATACTGACAAAAGTGCACAAATATGTAAGTAAATTGACACCATTCCTATTATCATAAAATAAAACCAGCATTTAAAATAATAGTATTTGAAATACCAATTTATTGAATCCATTTCTCCAACTTCGGTCTCTAATAGTCCTTTACAATGCCTAAGATTCTTCTTTCAAAATCAGAGCTACAATAGTGAAAACTCTGTTCATTATACATAACTCAGGATGTAAAAGAAAAACCTCAATAATCCCCAGATCTGAGATTCCACTCCTCCCACCTACAACTCTAAATCCCTATTACAAAAGTGCTTTTAGAATTCCAGAATTGCAGAGGAGAGCAACCCCTTATTACATTCTGCAATTTGTTATTTATAATATTTGCACAGGAATTCTTGAGAGGAAAGTTTTTTGAAGAGAAATCTGTCCAATCCCATTTTATTTTCTCATCCCAATATTTTAATTGCTGGAGCATTCTCATTGATTAAGATCTTTTCTTCATATCTCTTCTACTGTTTTCCTGCAAAAAGAAATCAAAATAAATTAAGATGCAACAATAAAATCAAAATACCATTTCTGGCATTAAAACAAATCCAATCAAATTCTATTTAAATAAATAATTGAAAATAAAATATAAACTCTCTATTGATGCCTGGGATGGTTTAATTGGCCAAGGATATTATTTATGAGCGAATCTGCAATTAGAAGAGGCTTAGGACAAATGAAAATGCAAAAAATAACTCAGAGAATTGATTTTGTTTTAGAAATTCGGAGCTTGATATTCTGCATGATTTTTTATCCAATTAATGACCAAACCTATTAGTGAAACCTCCTTAGAAATGCTCTCCTTGATTTTATCTTTCCAATGAGCCGTCTTGGGCCTCATTTGGCCAAGTATAACTCAATCTATGAGCCTCCAAAGTTGACGAGTCAAAACTGGCACAATTCTGGAAATTCTGTTGCTGGGCTAAAAATCAGAATTTAAATTAAAAAATTAATCCTAAATTAGAATTCTAATTAACTAATAATTAATTCTACTTTAATTATTAATTATGAACTAAACTAATTAATTAATAAACTATTTATTAATTAATATCTAACTAACTAAAATATTAACTATTTATAAACTAATTAATATTAATATAAATAATATTTAAATTTAAATTTAATTAAATATTAAATATTATATTAATTTAATTAATATAATATTTAAATATTAAATATTTTAAACTATTAAAAAAAAAAAAAAACCTGCCACTATTCTACCTCTTCACTTATACGTATGAGTGAAAGTTAAACAAAAAACAAATGTATTATAAACTTTAAACAAAAACAAATGCAAAGTTTGTTGAAAGAAATAAGCCATCGCACATCGCAAGAAATACACCGTCGCATTTTTTGGAATGTCCACATATAAAATCTGCGATGCGAGAAATTTTGCGGTGTAGGAATGTGAAATTAGTATGAGGTCACGGGAGTTATAAGGAGTTAAAAACAAAAGTCAATGTTTGACCTATTGCATCGGATAAACGGTTGAGTCGAGTTGTATCAATTGAGGACCGTGATGCGATGGAGCGATCACATTGAGACTTAAACACATGGTATTTTATCAAACTTTGGTGAATGCTTGAAGAGCCATCACATATCGGGGAATGAAGGTCATCGGGTTTTTTAAGATGTGCATGTTATTAGAATTGCGATGGTTGCGATATGCGATGTAATTTTTTGTTTTTTTATTTGTATATATATATTTTATATTTTATATTTTATTTTAATTAAATTAATCATATTAATTTAATTAATTCAAAATTTAATATTAAATATCAATGTTTATTTTTGATTTTATTTTAATGAAATTAGTTATGAAATTATCTAAACTACAGCCACTCCGAAAATAAATAAAAAGAATAAAAATAGCATTTTTAACCTAGACTAGATAAATAATAGGACTTCAAAGGAATACCATTTTCAAACCAGTTGACCAAATGAGGCGTAACAAGCGTCAATGGGAAGCTTATAAAAAATCGATTTTAACAAAGAAATCGAAACAAGAATCCAAAGAAAATGAAAAATTAACAAAAGCGTAGGATAATCAACTAAAATAAAAATCCTAAAAGGTGTTTGGCCAAAATTTGTATAGAAAGGGTCCCCATTATTTGAAGTGAACAAGTCAAAAATGGGGGGGGGTTGTGTTTTACCACAACAATGGTGACACATGGGAGAAGAACCAGTTATCTCTGTTTAATATGAATGAGGTTTCCCCCAAAATTCAAGTAAAAATAATTAAAGAAGAGATAATTATGTTTGAAATGTTTGACTAGGTTCATTAGTCTGAATAAAAGCTAGAATCATCTAACTGTAATTTTTCTTAAAATTCCTCATAAATTACAATATTTCAAAACTCTATATCAACCTTTAATTAGTTATAGAGATAAAGCAAGGGTCACTTTACAGCTTAGCTTTTAAAATATACTCATTTGTCATAGGTAGAGTCACTGCTGCTAGCAAACATCTATAGTCTCGACAGGGCTACCTTTTAATCATCAATGATTCAGAATCCCATCTCTTTAAGAATTATTGACCTAGAGATAAATCCATTTATATATGTTTCTTTTCTTTTCTTTTTTTATTTTTATTATAAATCTTAAAAGCCATTGTCCTGGTTTGGTAGCCAGATAGTTGACAATGTCATTCACTGGTTATAATTGTACTGAACAAGCTAGCTCATGATGAGACCCCTTGTCTTATAATTGTTTACAATCATAAGCCATTACCCTGGTTTGTTTAGCAGTGTTGGTAATGTCAGCTTATTTTTCCCCTATGATCATGGTAAGCAGGATCATGATGAGACCTCTTATCTTTTAAGTTTAAATATATCTCTGGATTATACTCTAGAAAAATAAGAATTTGGGACAAGGAGAATCATTGACTCCTTAAGAGTTAAGAATGACAATTTTAGAGTTAAAAGGTGCTTTGCTGTAAAGTGTATTTACTTGGTTAAAAATAACTTTTCTTGACTGATAATAGAACTTTGAAAGATCTAAATAAAATATTGAAATCTCAAAATGATTACAATTTTGATGAAAAGGAAATTTCTCCAGATTTTATGATACTTTGTCAACTTCTCTAAATTGGTAATCTCTTCCTTAAGTATGTCTACCTTTATAATAAGAAAACCAAACTTTACTAAGAGATTTAAGAAAAAGTTAATAGATGACTATTAACAATTTTTTCTTCGTGTATGTCAACCATAGTTAGGTAACAAGAAGGCCTTCCATATAAATCATGGAAAAGTCACCAAAATCAAAACTGAAAACCAAAGGAAAAAGAATTCTTATGCTAAAATGAGAAAGAAATCAACAAAAATAAAAATGAAGAAATTTTAAAAATAGAAAGGAAAATCCAAGTTTCGCAAGATAAACTCAAACAAGAATGTTTATACCAGTGTCTCAACAATATGAAGAAAGAAAATAATCGTGTAATCAATCCTTCTTATGTCGAGATTTAGAAAAATCATACCTTGCAGGGTTGTAAGTGTTTTAGGATTTTTGGATAGTAGTGACGATAATATTCAGCCACAATGAAAACTTTCTGTCTGATATCAATCTTTTTGTTTCCAAGCATCACCTTAATCATTTTCTAATGAAAGGAATTCTTAAAGAAAAATCTAAAGGTTCTGAAACTTCCTGGTGTAGCTATTTCAATGAGGATTATCGCTGCTTCTTGAAATTAAGCCTAGAGAAGAGTATGGACTTCGAAAATATGATCTGGCGGAGGATTGGAAGCTTTTATGAAGAGTTGCAAAACAGATTTATATATCAGAAAAACAAAACTAAAACTAAAGTAACGAAATGGAAATAAATGAAAGTGGGTATATGAATCTTACCATTGGATGATTTCTTTTGATCTTACCTGAAAGGTATCAGTTTCTCCAAACTAGCTAACTTCTTATTTTAATTAACATTAAAAACATGAAGAAGTCAAGCTAACCAAAATCCTTTAACCCAAAATCATTATTTATTTTATTTACACTAAAGCAAGCAGTAAAATGTAAAAATGGAATGCTTAGTGCCCAAGGGAATTTAAATTAAAAGAAATGCATCAGAAATGAGAATGCAAATTTGTAGTAACGAATGTTTCTCAAAATATTATAAGTTTCATATAAACTCCATGATTTTATAAATTGTCCAGAATCAAGACCAAATCCAAAATAATAAAATTTAAATATGAAAATAGAGATGTCTTTAATTCCATATTTAATTATGGAATTATATATTTAAAATTGAAATATATGAGAAATCGAAATGATTTAAATATACTGCAAATTGGTCATTATTTGCTTTCTTACCATAGTGGTTTCCCACGCTTGCTTTTAAAATAACACATCGCCTTATCAAATGATTCGCATTGCATGTAGAGGCATGCATTGGAGTTTATCGCATCGGCAATTGAAATAGCAAATTGTCGATATGAGATCATGCGAAAAAGAATATGTGCGATGAGATGTAGCGATCACACTATTGAAGAACTTTATATTGAGAATTGGGGACAGTCATGCTGCAATTTGCAGATTGTACACCGCATCTCGCAATTTGTACTTTGCACATTTCACATTGTACATCACAAATTTGGAATAGTGGTATGGCCATGAATAAAAATGCGATGAAGCGATTGCGATATCGGCGTATCGGAATATCAGAGAATAATCATGTTGGAAATTCCAATATCGGCGATGCGATGGATGACGTAGCTAATCAGCAATTGGCGAACTTTTTGGTACTCGATGTAACACAATTTGATTCTTGCGATGCCGATATGCGATGAATGACATGACTAATCGGCGATCGCGATCGGCAATCTTAAGCATATGATGTAACAATTCTCGATACGCCGATATGCGATGAAGAGTGGACCCGATAATTTTATGATGAAAATTTAGTAACATATCGGATCTGATACATCGACCCTTTAAAATTATGCTCCTACTTTTATTGTGATTGGTTGGATGCGATATTTTATAAACTTGATTTGAATTTCATATCGGGTCTGGAATTATGTGGTTATCGCAATATCGATAAATTCATTTATCGGAGATCAGTGATTCATGATAATGGAAGTATATTCAACTGCAAACCTCTGATATGTGAAATGCAATATGACATATGAGCGAGGTAATACATCGGAGATCTTTTATGAACAATTTGTTATCAAAAATGCTAAAAGTTATTTCCAATGAAATAATTCGCTACAAATGGTTGTGAAGTGGATGATGTGATATCGGAATGAAATTATTGACGAAGACAAGTGGGATGGTAGTATTGCAAACATTTTCACTGTAGTATCAACAATATGAAAATAAAGTTAAATCCTATGATATTGCTTGAAATTTCAATTGGGTTTTTTTATGGTTGAAAGCAAAGTTAAAAATGTTCAAATTCTAATGAATCTCAAAATAAAATTTCCTTGAACCTATTGCAAATTTGAAATGAGTTTGCTGCTTACTTCAAGTTTTGAAAACAAACGAAAACCTTCAAATAAAACAAAACAAAAATAAAAAATGAACTAAGAAAAAGTGAAACTAATAATAGATGAGAATGAACTTGTGAATGCATACTTGGAAGGAAATTCTCTGTAGTTTTTTTACCTTATAAATCTTCAAATTTTTCCTTCGATTTATCAAAATTTTGACTTTGTTCAAAATCATCTCATCATTTATTCTAAATCAGAGTGAGCAATCAGCCTAAATAAAATCTTCTTGTTCATGTTCAGGAAATATAAAATTTACTAGAAATAAATATGAAAACAGTCTTCCCTTTTGAATTGAAACAACAATTTATTACCTCTGCTCATTCCGAATTAACTTGAGAAAAATCTGTATTGTTATAGTGACTGTTCAATAATGCCTTTAGTAAATAAATATGATGCATATTACAACATCAGATAATAAACTAAAGGTCCAAATGGGATAAAGCCACTAATTGTGGAAAAATATCAAAACAGATTTGAATGTGTGCACACAGCAAAATGAGTATCCTTAAGGTGAGCTTAGCAAATTTCGAGGAAGATGATATGAACTTCATATGATTAACACAAAAGGTTAGACTGAATAATAATGATTGAGTTAGAATTAAGCTTATCATAGGCAGTCATACATTTCATGGGATAATGAGATCATGAAGCTTTTATATCCTCAAAACCTTTATCATATCAATTTCAACAGAAAATCTTAGAAGGAAATCCCGAAATTAAGAAAAGTGGCTTTGAGGCGATTGATGCCAAGTTAATCAAGAGATTATTCAAAATAGACAAAGTAGAGGTATTGATGTAAGAAATTTAAAAAGGAAAGGAAGAATTAAAATTTTTTGATTGGGAGAAAATGTTTTCACTGAACATGTATGAAAATGGCTGATTGCTTTGTTTTATTTTTAATCTACAGAATTGTTGAAAATAAATTAACTACATTAACTCTATTCCTATTCTAACCATATACTTGAAAAATGACTAGGTATAGCCATATTTCCAGTGTAACCATTTTCTCATTTTAATCCCTGCATGTATGTACAATTCAAATGTTAGTAATAAAAATACAAATCTAATTGAACTAAGAAAATTAAACCTGAAATCATAATGTACAACTATTGTTAGAAGCTTATCTAAAATCTCCTTCTCATGAAATTTTCTTTCCAATTGAATACCAATTGGATCATAGAAATCTGGATGGATTTCTATTAATAATTGGGAAATGTTCAAAAGAAGAGATGAAAGGTCAGATTGTGGATATGAGCTTTTATATTCAAAGGCATGGAAGAAACTGTTAGTGTTATGTGTAAATGTTAATTTATTGACAATTTTCCATGAAGGAAAATTTTCCAAATATTTTTCAAATGAATTAATGAAAAATTGATGGAAATCTTTCAAATGAAATGGAAAATTATTAATTAAATTGGATTGCTGGCAGACTTCTAAAAATACATTCTCTTGTTGATATTGCCTTTGAGAAGATAGAAGCTTTTGATAAAACATTAGCATTGATTGAAATTGAAATTGAAATAGTTTTTTATGCTTTTGATTATAATATAAAACTTCAATTTTCCAACAGGGCAATGTATCAATTGAATGTTTGATAATAAAGTGCTCAATATGCCAGCGTGATGTATCAAAAATCTGAAAAATAAAATCTGAAAATAAATCTGATTTAATACAAAATAAGTGAGGAAACAAAAATAAAATGAAATCACTATTTGTACAACTAATGTTACAGCGCAATCGGGATCGTTTTGAAATAAATTTTTTTTCACAAGGATTGGCCAGAATTATGGAATTTGAGTAATTTCGAATTCCAACTTGTGAATTAGAAAGAGATTTATGATTATGAACAAGAATGAAAGCTTGATCATGATATGAATCATAAATTGGAATATTTTCTCGAATAGTGAAATCATGAAGATGATTATCTGCTTTAGAGTGAGGATTAGTTGAAATAATTTCTAAATTGAAATGTTCCTCATTCTCAGATGTTATTTGAATTTTCTCATGAGGACTCTCTTTAGAAGAATAGAAATCAACATCCTCAATGTTAAAGTAATTATCATAAATGACTTCACAAGATTCTTTAGAATTCCCTTCAATCTTATCCAATATATCCAAACACGGAGGAGCAAGAATTTCATGTTCATTAATGGAAAAAGAATGATCATTAATTGCTTCTCTATCTTGATAAAAACTTAATGGTGATTCATTTAGATCAGCCTCTGTATTTTCTGAAATATCACTAACACCAAGAGGGGAAAAATTACCATCATTAAAAATATCAGGATAAAGGGAAAAATGTGAATCTGAAATAATGCATTTAAAAATGTTTCTGTTTGAGAATTCTTATACATTATGCTCATTGTAAATTTCAGATTCTAAATCATTCCTTTTCATACTCATTTTTTTTGAAGAAGATTTCTTTGCTGCTCTGATTTCAGCATTTGCTCATCATGAAAAGATTCAGAAATTTGTACAACAGTTTGCATGCTATTATTTACTTTGATTGTTGCTTGCACTTGCTGATTTGGAATCTGATTTTCTGAATTTAATGCAGAGAAACTTTCAGATTCCAATGCAGTTCTGTCTCCAAAATTGTTGTTTTTATCTTCTTTCATTTGATTAGAAATATTTTTCAAGCTTTGTGAAACCTCTTCATCACAATTTATTTGCACACCCAAATTGGAATTCTCATTTATGTTAGAAGGGGATGGAACAAAGCTAGAACTAATTTCATATGGATCGAGACTAGGGGGAAGAGAATAATTATGTTCAAACCAATCTAGTGATTCTTCTTTCATAAGTTCATCTTTGACATTAAATTTTAAACAATTCAAATGAAATCAAATATTAAAATCTCTAACAGATTCATTTTCTTTTCGTAGATATTCAATTTCATCATATACCTGATCATAATTATAGTTGTCAAATCTACAAATTAAAATTGTAACAAATTGATCCCAGCTGTGAATTGAGGCAACCGGAAGAGTTCTACACCAGTTTCTGGATTTTGCCACAAATGTGAGAGTAAAAATTCTGCATAAAATGCCTTCATCAATTCCTTGAAAATCATAATTTGAAACATTTTGAATAAATTGAAGGACATGATTAAAAGAAGAAGAATTTCTCTCACCATTAAACTTTACCTGAGACAAGAGTCTTACCACTTCGGGTGGAGTATTGGAAGATGCACGTCCATGGATACAACTCCAAATTGGAAGTTTAAAAGGAGCCATCATGATTAAATAAAATGTTAAAATTAAAAATACTCCAACAGAAAACAAGTTTCAGGCCCTCCTTCTAGCGCCAAAATGTTGAAGCCTCGAAAATCGCTGCAACAACATGGGGGATGACCACTCGGTCCGGACCTTAAAGCAACTCCTTTTCCGTTTGGAATGGTGGTTCCGACTGGTTCAACTAGGTCCAGTTACCTTCTCTCAATCTCCAATGGTTTTAACATATGACTTTTGTTCACCAATGGAAAAAAGACATCAGATCATTTTTCTTGCTAATCAAGTAAGAAAGTGATCCTTAAGCTGATTTAGGGCTCAGCCAATCCACTACTAAAGTTTGCCTCTTTGGGAAGAGGACTTAAGAGAATGTAGAAATTATTCTAAATGCAAACTTATTCTAAGATATAAGAAAAATGAACTATCTTAATCCTATCTCAATTAGGTAGATATACATCTAACCCAACCAAGAGCAGGTATTTAAAATATTGGGATCGAAATATGTCTTGTTTATAATGAATATCAAGTTAATGAAATAGTTCAATTAACTGACATTATGGATAGCAAAACACATCCTATTGAGACCTTTTAACTGAAATAATCAATCAACAACACTCAGGAAGTAGTTCACAAAATGGTATTAATCATTTAATCATTAACTTGAATTATTAAACAATAATATGCGAAAGAAGTTCACAACATATCACTATTTATTCATCCAATATTAAAAGACATATTTATGAGTAAATAGTTACTCAGAAATCAGAATTCATCCCATAATATCAGAGATAAATAACAACATAAAATAGAAGCAAATTACCCATACCGAAAAAAGTGCACAAATATGTAAGTAAATTGACACCATTCCTGTTATCATAAAATAAAACCAGCATTTAAAATAATAGTATTCGAAATACCAATTTATTGAATCCATTTCTCCAGCTCCGGTCTCTAATAGTCCTTTACAATGCCTAAGCTTCTTCTTTCAAAATCAGAGCTACAATAGTGCAAACTCTGTTCATTATACATAACTCAGGATGTAAAAAAAAACTTCAATAATCCCCAGATCTGAGATTCCACTCCTCCCACCTACAACTCTAAATCCCTATTACAAAAGTGTTTTTAGAATTCCAGAATTGCAGAGGAGAGCAGCCCCTTATTACATTCTACAATCTATTATTTATAATATTTGCACAGGAATTCTTGAGAGGAAATTTTGTTGAAGAGAAATCTGTCCAATCCCATTTTATTTGCTCAAAAATCCCAATATTTTAATTGTTGGAGCATTCTCATTGATTAAGATATTTTCTTCATATCTCTTCTACTGTTTTCCTGCAAAAAGAAATCAAAATAAATTAAGATGCAACAATAAAATCAAAATACCATTTCTGGCATTAAAACAAATCCAATCAAATTCTATTTAAATAAATAATTGAAAAATAAAATATAAACTCTCTATTGATGCCTGTGATGGTTTAATTGGCCAAAGATATTATTGATGAGCGAATCTGCAATTAGAAGAGGCTTAGGACAAATGAAAATGCAGAAAATAACTCAGAGAATTGATTTTGTTTTAGAAATTCGGACCTTGATCTTCTGCATGATTTTTGACCCAATTAATGACCAAATCTATTAGTGGAACCTCCTCAGAAATGTTCTCCTTGATTTTATCTTTCCAATGAGCTATCCTAGACCTTATTTGGCCAAGCATAACTCAATCTATGAGCCTCCAAAGTTGATGAGTCAAAACTGGCGTAAATTTGGAAATTCTATTGCTGGGCTAAAAATCAAAATTTTAATTAAAAATCTAATCCTGAATTAGTCTCTAAGTAATTCTAATTTAATTGTTAATCATAAACTAAACTAATTATTTAATAAACTATTTATTAATTAATATTAATCTAATTTAACTAACCTATAAATATTTATAAACTAATTAATATTAATATAAATAATATTTAAATTTAAATTTAATTTAATTACTATAATATATTAAATATTAAATATTAAATATTTTAAACTATTAAAAAAAAAAACTAACCTAGCACTATCCTACCTCTTCACTCATACGTTAATGTACTTAACCATGAATTTAAATCAATTCAAAATAACCAATGTGAGAATGGCTTTAAATTAAAAGTCATGGTTTGACTTCTTCCCGCATCGCATAAATAGTTTGACTCCATATCGCATTGCATAAATGGTTGAGTCGGTTGTATCAATTGAGGACCTCGATGCAATGGAGCGATCGTATTGAGCCTTAAACACATGGTATTTTATTAAACTTTGGTTAATGCTTGAAGAGCCATCGCATATCGAGGAATGAAGGTCATCGGGTTTTGTAAGATGTGCATGTTATTAGAATTGCGATGATTGCAATATGCGATGTAATTTTTTGTTTTTTATTTGTATATATATATTTTATATATTAAATTTTATTTTAATTAAATTAATCATATTAATTTAATTAATTCAAAATTTAATATTAAATATAAATTTTTATTTTTGGTTTTATTTTAATGAAATTAGTTATGAAATTATCTAAACTGCAGCCACTCCGAAAATAAATAAAAAGAATAAAAATAGAATTTTTAACCCAGACTAGATAAATAATGGGACTTCATGAATACCATTTTCAACCCGATTGTCAAATGAGGCGTAAACAGCGTCAATGGGAAGCATAAAATTAATTTCATTTCAAAACAATCAGCTAAATCCTTTTTACTCATTTATCTCACATCAAAATAATCAATAGATAAAATCCCCTAAAGTCATTCAACACAAAATTATGTAGTAAAGTCCCCATTATTACATAATTCAAAGTCACAGTCAGGGGTTGTATTTTTCTACAACGGGGACCCGGTTAGTCTATCTTAGTTTGTAACAAAACTCTGTGCCCTTGTCATATTCTCTGTGGAAAGCGGGAGAGGTTCACAGCCAGACAATGCATCATATTACTCAACTTCTTTGGGATGCAAACCTTACAAGACTTTCAAATCAAATGTTCACCTCCTATCTCCATTATGTGTGATAATACAAGTGCCATCAGTATCTCAAAGAATCTTGTTATGCATTCCAAGACCAAACACATTCCCATCAAGTATCACTTCTTACGTGAACAAGTGCTTGAACAAAAGGTGAAGTTGGAGTATGTTCCCTCCAAAGAACAAGTTGCTGATATATTTACCAAACCTTTACCCAGGGAAGCGTTCGAATATCTCAGACAGAAGTTGGGAGTTGTCTCTACCTCTCAGAAGATCAGATCTACTTAAATTCAGAAGATTAAATTGGATACGCGGATTTCCTGAAGGACAGTCGCGTATATGCACGAGTTTATACACAGAAAACCGCGTATGGGTGTTTGCTGACAAATTTTTTTGGGGTCAGCATTCTTCAACATAGCTGTGGTGTTGTTGGGTATCTTTGGTGATGTTCCAGCTCTCATACCTCTGTTTCATTCTCTAATGCTTCTGATGAAGATGCCTTGATGATTTGTTGTTCAGGATGCACAGGCTAAGGGGGAGCATTGGTCATGTGGAAAGGATGCATTGTTGGCATTCTATTTATTTGTTGTAGTCTGATCTCATGCTTGAGAATATTTGATCTTGATTGTATAAGTCATTTCTGTAATTTGATGAAAAAGGTCATGTTGAGACCTATGATATAAAATTGTAATATTCAGTCATGTAAGGACTTGTTCAAATCTGTAAACCCACTTGGTTGGGTAGTTGAGTCAAAATGTGTAAACCCACTTGGTTGGGTACTTGAGTCACATATGTAAATCCACTTGGTTGGATCATTGATGTAAGTATGAGTCCTTGGTGATAGGAAAGGTCATAGAGTCATGTACTTCATTGAAAAATTATGTTTGAAGATGCAGCATGATCTCAGGGGGAGCATGGTATTGTCGGTACAAAGGATCTTGATCTACCCTTTGCCCTTGGTGTCAAAAGGGGAGAATGTTGTTGCTGAATGTATTTCTGGTCATGGTTTCCATCAAGTCCAAAGGGGGAGATTGTTGGAAATATGATGCAATGAGTTGTCCTTGATGGCAACCTACTTGATGAAGTTGTCCTTGATGGAAACTGACTTGCTGAGTTGTTTTTGGATAACAACTTATGTATTATAGATGTAAGAATGATGTATCTACAGTTTAGTTTATATGTGACAGAGAAAAGAATTCCAGTAAATGCCAAAGAAATGATAAATATAATATGTCACAATGTATACGTGAGTTCTTAAAGGCCAAGTCGCGTATGCACGCGGATAAGTACGTCCCAAGTCGCGTATGCCCTTTTGCGCTCCAAAATTATAATACCAAGGGGCATTACCATGGTTTTGGCACACAATATTGAGCGTTGTATGGTTTATTTGATTCAGTCCAAGAATACCATCGGAAGTTGTGTGGTTTTGGCTCATGGTATTGGTAAAGGCTAAAACTATATAAGGAGAAGATGATCATAGTGCAAGGTGTGCATGTGTAAGGGTTGTTGATGAATAAATTCCTCTCAGGAATATTTGCATGGTTGAACTATGTTCTTAATTGATAGATCTGAATCTATGATGCACCTATGGATATGATGAAGGTTAAAGATCTCTAGATCTAGAAATGATGAAGACCTGGCGCAAGTCTGATGAAGAAATTGAAGAAATCTGGGTAATTTTATAGATCTGGTATGTTCTGCAAAATTTATCTTTTACAGATATATACGCTAGTTTGTCTCGGTAAAAGCGCGTATATACACGGGTTCGCTTCATTAAAAGCGCATATGGAAGTTAGGGTTTCTGAAGCTTATTTACAGATATTACTTCTGTGATTTCTGTTTTCTCTCTGCTGTCGGTCAATGAAGTCTACTTGAAGTTCTGGGTTGATTGAATATGGAGTATGCTGTTGATTTGATAATGAAAAAATCTAATCAATGAGTGAGAAAACATGGTTAAATCTGACTGACTTTCTAAAGGTTCTACATTGCTGAGAAGGTGTCTGACTGAAAGCCTCAGATCTGAATCTGAGATTGATCACATTTTGAAAATCAGTATTCTCAGAAGTATACACAGGTTGATACGAAGAAAATCATGTATACATGCAGCTTCGGTGAATAGAAGTGGCGTATGCATTTCATGTTATGAAAAACAATATGCATAGAGGCATACGCAGGTTGGTGAGCAGGAAAAGCGTATCTGTGACGACCAGGTAAATAAAAGTAGTATGCTATTTGAATTAATGAATGATCAGGGTTGAGTTTGTGTCGCATATTTATTCTAAATTCTAGGTTATTTATGATATTGATTAAAGTGGTCTCTTCTTTCTTTTTGAAAATGGGCAAAGTATGTTTGTTGATGTTAAGTGAAGGGTTGTGTTGAAGTTGTTGGATCCAGTATGAAAATTGATGAAATGTGGTCAGCAGTAGATCTAGGGGTTGAAGCCTTCAGTATGAAAGAAGAATCTTTCTGTCAATAGATGTTGGTGATTGATTTCAGGGGGTCGAAGCTCCCTTCTAGGAGAGGCTAGTAAACGAGATCAGGGGGTTGGAGCTCCCTTCTAGTTGTAGCTGGAAAACGAGAGAAGGTTTGATATGCGAGGTAAAATCCTGCGTGCTAGTATAAGTATGCATTGTTGAAAGAAAATACCAACAAGATGATGGAGCTTAGTGGGAGATGAAGTATTATTCACTAAGTGGGCCCGCAGGCTATTTTTGGCGCAAAGTCTAATTTTAGACTATGTCTATTTTTAGACATATGGATCATGGTCTATGAGTTGCAGGATTCTATTTATGGATGATTGGTCGAGTTGATAAAAATAGATGGACCTCTATTTTTAGACATTGGGCGGAATCTATTTTTAGACTGCCGGGGTAAAAATAGGTCAGTCAAATATTATTAGCCCTTAATAATATTTAGATTCTAAACTTCAGTTTATTCTCTTGGAGCACTTCAGTTGG
The DNA here is from genome assembly GCA_034641835.2 of Pinus albicaulis. Lineage (NCBI taxonomy): Eukaryota > Viridiplantae > Streptophyta > Pinopsida > Pinales > Pinaceae > Pinus > Pinus albicaulis. The sequence goes on from CM076571.1 coordinate 4,648,339, forward strand.
AGCTACGGATGTGGCCCATGCATCTGACAGAAGGAATTACGTTATTCCTTGGGGTTTGGTGAGCTCATGCATGGTTGAATTCAGTTAGGACTTCAGTGGCAGAAGTTTGGTGGAGTTGATGAGACAGTTGGTGGAGTTGTGTTTGGTTTAACTTAGTTGAACTAGTTGAGATTAGTTTAAATAGCTAATCAACTAGTAATGAGTGGAGTGAATTAAATGTTATTTAATTCACTAAATATTAACTCATTATTCAACTCAAGAACACATCAGTTCACTACAGTGCATGGACAGTTCAGTGGAGACCAGTGGAAGAGGTAGATGAAAGGGTTGAGATAGCTATCAGTTGTGACAGGTTGTGCATGAGATTTGCACAAGCATTGGAGAGATTGCCCATGAGTTACGCAGTTGAAGCCAAGGAAATTCGAACTTGGATCTCTCATTGAACCAACTTGGATTATTTTGTGATGAAGCGGAAACGATTAGTGGATGGAGATTTTGAACCTGTGACTTGTTCAAGGCCAAGCTTGGTTGTGTAACTTTTTAGGAGACGATGCGAATATTACAGGAGTATTGTGCGAGATTGTTATGTTCTCTTCTATTATAATATACAAACTAAGTGAGGTTTTTAGCTATAAGATTTCCCCATTACATATTGTGTTTATGTGCGCATGCGACTGTTTCTATTTCCGCAAATTGATGATTGATTGTAGAAGAGATTATGTGTTGCATATGAATTCGAATTAGTATGTGATTAGGATAATATCGGTGGATAAATATTCATTATTCAGCAAATTTCTACATGGTATCGGAGCGAATTAATCATCGGGATCTATTGCAGTGATTACAATATTATTTCGGTAAACAGAGTCTGTAACGGGCCAGGTAGCCTCTGGATCCATCCTTTCTCTGAAAGGTGATATATCCAATAAATGCCCTTATAGTCGATCTCTGTGCTTGAAATAATTTGTTCTCACAGATCCAGAAGCAGTTGAGTTTTTGAGCTTGGAATTCGAATTTTGCAGCAGTTTGTTTTCTTGGTGCCTGAGTTGAAAATATCTTTCAACGGTTTGCGACTCGAATATGCTCTTGAAGGCAGTTCGAATTATGTTGCATGGAAAGATCGCATGGAGGCAGTATTAGAAGATAATGGACTGAAGGAGTTCGTAGATACGGGTGTCCAAAAGCCCACTGATCGTGCTGAAGTCGAGGCTTGGCAAAAGAAGATGGCGAAATGTCGAAGGATTATGTTGGAGGGCGTAAAGGATCACATTGTATCCAGCCTGCATGGAAAAGCTTCTCCATATTTAATGTGGAAAGCGTTGACAGATCCTATTCGGAGTAAGAATGACCAGGAAGGTGGCGCTCAAGGATAAACTCGAAACATTAAGATGGAGAAAGGTGATAGTATCGCAAAATACTCACAGAAGTTCATAATGCGAGATGGTGCAGGGTAACAAGGTGTGGTCGAAGAGGACATGGTAGACCTGACTCTCCTTGGTCTTGAAGGCTTAGCATTCCTATCGGAACTCTTTCCAATGGTAGGGAGAAGTTTAAGGGATGAGGACGACTTTGGATCTCATGCAAGAGGAGATAAGGAGGACTACCGGGGACGGATCTTCATCAGAGTATCTAATGAAGAAAATTAGCTTTGGCTACCAAAGCAAAGAAGGGGAAGAGAAAGAAATCTTCTCAATCTGGTGCGAAAGGCAAGAAGCAGGACATGTCCAAGGTGAAGTGCTTTCACTGTCACCAACATGGACATTATGCCACAAATTGTCCGCAGAAGAAGAAAAATAAGAAGGTTGTTGGATATGCAACGAGAGAGGCCTTAGCCTTGCAGTTTGAGCTGGATTTTTCACTGATCGCATGCTTGGTATCAAGTGTGATGGGTTCAGTTTGGTTCTTGGACAGTGGTGCGTCATTTCACATGACCGGAGATCGAGATCTGTTTTCAGATCTGGAGGAGAAAGATCTTGGAGTGCACATCGAGATGGGCGATGATGGTAGATACAGTGCGACCAGTATCGGTACCATTTTCTTTGAGAGGGAGTCTGGTAAACCCTTTGTATTGAAGGAAGTATTGTATGTTCTAGGATTGATGAAGAATCTGATCTCTGTGGCGATGTTGGAAGACAAGGGGTATGATGTGGTCTTCAGCGAAGGAAAATCCTTCCTGTGCAGTAAGACAACTGGAGAGACCCGGAAGATAGGGGTTTGAGTCAAGAACCTTTATCAGTTGCAAGTAGATGGCTGCGCAACAATGGCATGCAATGTGGGAGAAGTGGTGAGCCGGGATGATGATGGTGAGCTGTGGCATAGGAGATTGAGCCACCTTCACCATGGAGCTTTGAAGATACTGCAGCAGATTTCTACTGGGCTTCCTAAAGGCACCGCCCAGGTCAGGATCGATTGCAAAGGGGGGTGTACTTTTTGTACTTTGGGAAGTTTGTGAAAGCCACCTTTCAAGAAGGATAAATCGCACCACGACGATCCTTGAGAGAGTTCACACAGACGTGTGTGGTCCTTTCTCAGTTGCTTCGACAGAAAAGCACAAGTACTACGTGATATTTATTGATGATTTCTCTCGGAAGTGCTGGATCTTCTTCATGTAGAAGAAGAGCGAGACATTTTCTAAGTTCTGTGAATTCAAGGCGCTGGTAGAGAAGGAATCGGGGAAGCATGTGAAGGCTCTTAGGAGCGACAATGGTGGTGAATTCATCTCGGCTGAATTCAAAGACTTTTGCAGTGCAGAAGGGATTTGGAGAGAGCTCATCACACCCATAACCCACAACGAGCAGGTTCTTGAGCGCGGAAAACAGAGGCGCGATCGTGGGTGCTGCATAGAGGCGATGTTGCATGATCGGGGCTACCCCTTCCTTGTGAGGTGAGGCATGCAATACAGCGGTGTGTGCGAACGAGTTGTCCTCACAAGATTCTTGGATTTGCAGGGGAAGGTACATTTTTCGGCAAGGCGACCATTCCTCGCATTTGCTCACCATCTACATGCATGTGAGATGCAGGAAAAGATCCAGATCAATAGTGAGTTGAATATTTGTGGGGTACAACGATACCTGATCCCTATCGATGTGTATTTCAGGACGATCCATGAGGCTGTGCGACGGATAATAAATTTCAGAGGAGAAAGCAAATGAGTGTTCGCTTGAGAGGGGGCCACTTGCATGCGAGATGAGGGAGTTGTTGGTTCTAAGGAGGAGCTGGGATGTGGATCAGCCATAAGAGGAAGTTGGTGCGAGTGGAATAAACCATTCATGGGAAGAAACCATTCATGCAGCGCCAACCATCAGAGGGCACAAGCACACTACAGAAGCTGAGCGACTGGCTCAAGATGCAGAGAAGGTTGTAGGACCACATACAGCACAGCGCAGACAGAGATAGTCACCGGATCGGTACACTTTGGATACATAGGCTCTTATGAGTCAGTAATAGTGTGAACCATCCTCTTTTGAGGAAATTTTGTGGAGGAACCGCATGGGTAGATGCGGATGCCATGATGAGGAGTATGATTCGATCATCGAGAAACGATTGCATGGGAGATTGTCCCAGACAGAGGAAATAAGTGGTGGGTTCGCGATGGATCTACAAAGTGAGCGAGGCGGGCGCGAGAGTGTGGAGAGAGTACAAGGCGAGATTTTTCGCAGTGGCTATCCACGGATCGAGGGGATCGATTGTGGGAGACCTTTTCACTGTCGCAAGGTACTCTTGTACGGACGATCTAGCTCTCTGGCGAGATGGGATGGAGTCTCCATCAGATGGATGTCAAGACTGCGTTCCTCAATGAAGTCATTGAGGAGGAGGTGTACATAGAGCAGCTTGAAGGTTTCGAGATCTTCAGTAGTGAGTCGCATGTTTTCCGACTCAAGAGAGCACTGTACGGGCTGAAGCAAGCACCTCGTGCTTGGTACACATAGATAGACAGTTATTTCACCGGGCTTGGATTCTCCAAGAGTGAGGCGGATCCTAACCTGTATCAATTTGTGGTGGAGGGGAAGCTGCTGATCATTGTACTGTATGTAGATGATATGATTTTGACGGTTGATGAGCTGTTGATACTTTCATGCAAAGAGGACCTTGCTAGAGAGTTCGAGATGAAGGACTTGAGCCTCCTTCATTATTTCCTGGGATTGGAGATTTGGTAGCGCAGTGGAGGACTGTTTGTTTCTCAGGGTAAGTATGCCCGGGAGATACTGGAGAAGTTCAACATGCATGGCTGCAAGCCTGTTGATACTCCTCTTCCTGGAGGTTGGAGGAAGGAGGATGCTACTTCAGCGGAGGTAGTGGATGCCACTGTTTATCGACAGTTGGTGGGGTCGCTTATGTATCTGGTCAATACACGACCCGATATATGCTATGCTGTTAACCAACTTTCACAAGTTATGATTAAGCCTACCAAGCTCTTCTGGAAGGCAAGCAAGCATGTATTGTGTTATCTTAGAGGCACATCGGGATATAGTATGGTACGAGAGGTGAGGATGGACGAAGCTTTGAACTCGCGATGCAAATTGGGCGGGGGGCAACGGATCGTAAGAGCATAAGGTATTTTCGACATCGGGTCGACGGCGATTTCACAGTGTGACGAGAGATGCGTGTTTTCTACCGATTCGTGATGCGAGTACATGGCGACAAGCTTGGCAAGCTTGGGTGCATGCGAAGCTATATGGGATGAAGATCCTCATTGGATTGATCGGTTGCCTTGGAGCCTCATGAGTTGTGTGATAACCGAGTTTGCATTAAACTCTTAAACTAATCCGATGTATTATGATAGATCCAAACACATCGACATCAGGTACCATCATATCAGAGACTGTGTTCAGCGGAGGATCATGTTACTTTCATATATTCCCACGGAGGATCGGGATGCTGACATTCTGACGAAGGCGCTCACCAGGAGAAAATTCGAGTTCCACAGAGGCAGGATAGGGGTTGCAGATAATCCATATCTTGCTGAGAGGGAGTATTGAAAATGCAGCAAGATGATGGAGCCTAGTGAAATGAAGTCGCCTTCACTAGGTGGGCCCGCAGGCTATTTTTGGCGCAAAGTCTATTTTTAGACTATGTCTATTTTTAGACATATGGAGCATGGTCTGGGAGTTACGATCATATATTGGATGATTGGTCAAGTTGGTAAAAATATATGGACATCTATTTTTAGACATACAGGTTGAAGTCTATTTTTAGACTGCCTGTCTAAAAATAGAACAGTCAAATATTATTAGCCCTTAATAATGTTTGGACTATAAACATTATCTTTTCCTTTTGGAGCACTTCAGTTTGATGCTTGGATGTGGCACATGCAGCTGACATAAGGAAATTCGAATTTCATATGGGTTAGTTGATCTATTGCATGGTTGACTTCAGTTAGGACTCAAGTGACAGAGTTTGGTGGAGTTGATGAGACAGTTGGTGGGTTATTAGGTTAACTTAGTTGAGCTTAGTTGTATTTATTTTAAGCGGCTAATACACTAGGTAGGTGAGTGAATTAAATTATATTTAATTCACTAATTATTAACTCATTATTCAACTCAAAGAACACATCAGTTCACTACGGTGCATGGAGCCGATTGGAAATGTACAGGTGGAAAGTGTAGATGTGAATGAAGGGTGAGTTTGCTATTAGTTGTGATAGCAGTTGTGCATGAGATTTGCACAAGCATTGGAGGAGATTGCCCATGAGGATTTCGCAGTTGAAGCCAAGGATATTCGAACTTGGATCTCTCATTGAACCAGCTTGGATTGCGCAATAGAGGCGGGCAATTAGTGGATGAGTTTTGAACCTGTGACTTGTTCAAAACTGAGCTAGTTTGTGTGTAATTTTTGGAGATAGTACTGAGTACTTGTGAGGAGTATTGTACTGATATTGTTACATGTTCTCTTCTATTATAATATACAAATAGCTGAGGGTTTTCAGCTATAAGCTTTCCCCATTACATATTGTGTTTATGTGCGTATGCGACTGTTTCTATTTCCGAGAATTAGTGATTGATTATGAAGAGGTTATGTGTTATACATGGTCAATTAATGTATGATCGGATAATCTCGATGGATAAATCTTCATTATTCGACAAATTTCTACATGCATCGATACAATGTTGTAAAAGATTTTCTATATACTAAAGATTGAAGACAGAGACGACAACAGCGGTGGTTTTCTCTCGAATTGGGTTTCCACCTTAAATATTGGTGTTCATGTGTGTGATGCTTTATACTGTTGATTACTGCTCATAACTTTTGATTATCTAGCCTTATTCATAACTGATAAATCTGTTTAAAAGACTGTTCCTGAGAAATTCTCTAAATCTGAAAGGTAAATCAGTATACGCTAGTTTCCTTCTATATTTCCGCGTGCATATGCTAGTTCGATTGGGATAAAAACCGCGTGCCAAATCTACTCAAAAATAAAGTTTCGATCGGCTCAAAATCTTGATTCAACCCCACCTCGATATTTTCTCAACATCATGTTCAGAAAGAAGGAGGGAGCATCATGTCTCACCAAAGTAATTACGGATCCACCCTTAGCACTAAATCCATAGCGATACCAACGGACGTTACAAAGGGTTGAACAAGCGCAAAGAAAACCCACTTGAGCCATTCTCCCTGATCACATAATGGCACAACATTTGACCACACAAGGGTCCAACTGATTTTAGCTGTGATAAATTATTGCATTTCTTATGTTGGTTCCCTGACATGCGTGTATATATATCTGTATGTATATGGCTAATGCAAATTCATTTATCTGTAGGTAATATGAGAAGAAAAAGGGACTATGTTGATCGACTTTGTTTTCTTGCAGGTAACATATCATTACATGCAAATTCCCTTAGCGCAGCAATGACATAACCGGCAGATAGAAGCTGTTGTCTCACATGGCGAGGGCTAAGGCTGGCCTCTGGAGAACAAGGTTATGATATCTATGAAAGAGAAATGCAGAAGGGATGACCGAAGGTCTAAGGTCGCAAATTTTCTCAGGTCATTGGGTTGCATAGTCGCACTCCCTGTTAAAATCCCGATGGCACGACCCACTGAACCAGCAACTAGGTCGCAAGGTCGCATAATCTGGGCAGGTCGCAGGTGACACATTTACCTGGGTCGCGAGGTCGCAAATTCAAGGAGGTCGCAAGGTCGCAAATCCAAGGAGGTCGCAGGTCGTGGATGGTCCGAGGTCGCGAGGTCGCAAATCCAAGGAGGTCGCGAGATCGCAAATCCAAGGAGGTCACAGGTCATAGATCTACTTGAGGTTGCGGGTCGCAGATTTCTTCAGGTCTCAAGTTGCAAAATGGACTGGGTCGCAGGGCAGCCCAACAGTCAAGAAGGCCAAAGGTCAAGGAAACCCAAAGGGCAAGTTTTTCCCTATAAATACTTCCTTCGGGAACTTTTAAAGGACCTTTTTTTTGGGACTCGAGCTGAGTGCATTGTATTACCAGAGGATTATACATTTGAGCATGAATACAAGAATTTTGAAAAATCCCTTTGTAGATCTGGTGTTGTCATATGTATGAGCGCTATTGAGTATTCTATTTTCAGTTTTTGAACATCTTTAGATTAAGGGAACTGTATCTTTAATTCATATCACAATTGCATAACAGTTTTCTGAGTATGTTAATGGTGGTTGAGTTCATTTCACTTTCTTAACGAATGTTAATGACTTTTTTTATTAGCATTTGTGTTACCATTTAAAACTTTTAGGAAGCGAAGGGTGTTCTTGCCATGAGGAACTGTTTCCTTTGTGGCCAGAACAGTTTACAAGCATGACCCTAACGAAGTGTTGTTAACAACATTTCCTTCGGTCTTCATGCTTTATTATTTCCTCTTGCTACTCATAGTGTTGTGTGTACATTTAATGCATCAATCATATGTCTTGTATCATTTGATTAGGTGTGCATCCACTATTTTATAGAGTTTAAGCGAGACCCAAAGAAAGGAGAAATCAGTGGTAGCCAGACCCACACCCCGAACGGGATCCCTATTCCAAACGGTTCAAGGTCTAATTGGGACCTTTTACCCAGGAGATCCCCTGCTGTTGGCCGGACAGATTTTCCCGTCAACAGAATTGGCGCTAGAAGGAGGGCCAGCTGACAAGCTGGGCCCTTAGAGCCTGCAGTTAATCTCATATCTATAATGTCTCATCCCCAAATCATTCTCCCGAGATGTTTGTCGGATTTTTATGAGCCTTGATGTCTCATACTCGACGAACTTATGTATCACTTGTCTCAGTTAAAATTCTATGGTGAAAACGGAGTGTCCATAAACCAACACCTTTCAGATTTCTATGACTTTGGTGAGTGCTACGAAATTGACAATGAAGATTTGATTTGTTTGTTGTTCTTCCTCACCCTCGAAGGTCACGCTAAGCAATGGTGCCGCACATTGCCAGAAGCTTCCATCCATTTGTTTGAACAACTCGCCAGTGAATTACAACAAGCCTTTCACAGGTACAATTTTCAAAGTGTATTGATAAAGCTAAATGACATTAGAATGGAACCTCAAGAACCTCTAGATGAATTTTCTATCAGATTTTTTCATTATTGTTTTGAGTTCCTTGAAAAGGATTCCGATTGGAAGTTGTTAAGAGAACGGTTCACGTATGTGATCCTCGTTTCCCTTGAACAATTTCAAGTAGCAACCCAGCCTGATCCTAGTGTTCCTTATGATGACCCGCAAGTTACCGGTTGTTCAAAATGTGTCCCTAATGCTTCCTCGTCCATCTCCCCGAGTCCAGACCACATTCAAGCCTCCAAGGAGAGTGTTGCTATTTGTGATATTATCGCCCCTCCTCATGAGTTGCCAGGTAGTGGAGTTGTGACTTCGAAATTTCTGAGCAAGTATAGACACTCGCAAGAGGATAAAGCCTATTATACCACCTTTGAATCTTTCACGCACCTTGTCGAATCAAAGCTTGAAAACTATAGTGGCACATTATCTCTCCCGGTTCATGAAACCTACCTCGAGCCCACTCGATATCTCCTTGGACACAGTCCTAAATATAATTCACATACTGATTATGAATCGACTCCTATCCTAGATGAGGTTGATCCCCTTAGAGAGCCTCCTAGATCATTGTTTTCTCTTAATTACATGGATGCGCGTGTTGAAAAGCCTTGTATGGTTAACGCCCCTGTGGCTCAATCTGTTCGTTCATTATTCCCCGATTTATTTCACAATTCTGCCACACCAGTAATTTCTCCGAGACATTCAAAATTTCCTTATACTGGTATTGGCGACAATCATAAGCACGTAGATGGTGTTTCACAATCACAGTTAAAAATCGGTGAATCTTTTAAATCTGATCTGTCTCACTCGGAATCCTTAGACAGCCATAGGGGCGATTTCCTATCTGGACAACCTCAAGATGTCCTCATTACTGATCCATCCCAGTTGGTAACTCTCGGGAAGCCCAACATGCTAAGTACCCGACCTGATCAAATAGATGGTTCCAACGATCACTGCTTATCTAAAAACATATTCACTCATACCGCCAAGGACTGTCACTTGTATCTCTCTGCCGACTATAATCTGCTTTATGAAGATCCGAGTACCTATCAGGGAATCAAAGCACTTCTGCTTCTGCCGATCGTTACCCCTAGTCCTTCTGATCCTGACAAGACCCCTCAAACAACTCCAACTAGGGTTTCTCAGCTTAGGGTTTCTGAAATAATGACTCCCAAGTACCATGCTCCTCCCAGCATAACCACTATTTGGTCAATTTAGTGTGTCCTAAATTGCTACATTAATTTATCAATCTGGGATTCGTAAGCTGATGAAGTGTGGCGCACTATATGTGCAAGATAACCTATTTCTTATCTTTTTGTCGTTTTTGTTTTTCTAATGTGAGATGGAAATTCTAAAATAAAAACAAGTATGGTTATGATTGTTCAAGGCAATGATATCCTTTATAATGATTTACCAACTTCAAACTTCAAAAGGAATTTGAAACATACAATGAAAAAACTGAAAGGAAATGAAAATGTGTTGCTAGCCTAATAAATCAAACATTGAACTATTGAGCATGAAAACCAAACTATCCTTGCTGCTGTCTAAACACAAAAGAAACTATGCTTAAAGAAATCCAGAATTGCAAAAAAGTAAATCTAAATCAAATTACATCAACTTATATTCTGATCCCTCGCCATTAGTCCAGCTATGGCTTTCGGAGGTAACCATAAACAACTTGAGCAATCTGATATCTAATTTGCAGAAAAAAGAAACTAATATCAAACTACACACTCATACTTCAATCCCTCACCATCAGTCCAGCTGTGGCTTTCGGAGGTAACTGAAAATGACATGAGCAATTTAATATATCTAACTTGCAGAAAGTAAACTAATATCAAACTACACACTCATACTTCAATCCCTCACCATCAGTCCAGTTGTGGCTTTCGGAGGTAATTGAAAATGACATGAGCAATTTAATATATCTAACTTGCAGAAAGTAAACTAATATCAAACTACACACTCATACTTCAATCCCTCACCATCAGTCCAGCTGTGGCTTTCGGAGGTAACTGAAAATGAAATGAGCAATTTAATATATCTAAATCTAACTACTGAAGCAAATGTGCAAGACTGAAATAAACAAAGCAGTACTGGAATTAAACAAAAACTAAGAAAAATAAATTAGCAGCGGAACAATATTGATTCCATGTCATTAGTCAAAAGATATGCAAATGCCCGGGTTGTCTATTTGTAATCTAAAACAAGAACACTGATCAGTTAACAACAACATAAAACATGAAAGATTATGGACAGAAGTAAAATGTAAAGCATGAAAGATTATGAACAGAGATGAAGCATAAATACCATAAAAGATGCAATGTTTAAACACGTGAATGACTTATGGCACAATGAACTTAAAGAAATAAAACAAGAAACTATACAGTAATGCACAAAACCTCAGCGTGTGCAGGGGCCCTCTGCACAGACCTCGGGTAACGGCCTTCAAATACGAATTACGCTTGGAAACAGAGTCTTCTTATATATTAAAATGCAGTCATAACAGAGAAATGATATTACAGCACAGTGGCAACGCAATTACATTACAGAGCTATATGGAGGCTAACTATTATGCATATGAAAACGCGTTATTTATAACAAAGGTGATATAACTAATTCCCTAAAGTTTGTGCTGATAGAGACACGTGAACCATCACGTCCAGAGATCCAGCATCATGGTCGCGGTGAGGAGTAAATCTATGAAGAGTGGATGTTGGATTCGGCTTATGGAGCCGTGTACAGGTGTTGATGTGTCTCTCGTAAATTAGAAACGGTCATACAAATCTTCACGTGATGAGAAACATAGTCCTGTCACCGTGGGACTCTACGGTTGACTTCCACTTGGCCACCTTTGACCGCAGCCTCCTTAGGTGAATTTTCCCGAGCCAATAGGACACAATCCATGTCCACATCATTTCTAACTTGCCCATGTGGCTTGAATTGCCTGAAGACACCTGTAACATAGACTTTCACAAAATGGCTGCGGAAAGTTGCAGCAGCTGCGGAAAGTGACAAGATTCCGCAGCTAAATGAGCAAAAATCTAAATCAAACAGCAGACAAAACATAGTTAAAAACCATTTTAGATGCTCTTTTACAATTAATGTGCGATGATATTGACAACTTAGAAGGTTCAGGTGAATGAAAAAGGTCTAGAAAGGTGTATAGGAAATATGCAGATTTGAGACTCAACATACCCCCACTGTGAAGGTGTTGCATGTCCTCATGCAACCAAAATTTTGATAATATTTCTTCAATTCATATGCCTTGACACTTCAGCCAGTACATCTAGTCCTCTCCTCCTCTTCCTTGGTGCTTCTAACATCCTGGGCTTCTTCATTAAGCATCTGAATTTGATATTAATCAGTGCTCTGCTTAACTTCTGGCATTTCCTCTTCAATTTCTTGTTCTTCTTCTACCATAGTCCCAGATGTAGCATGGTATTATCATGAATGATTTTGTCCAATTTTCTTTGTTCCTTCAATGTCTCATTTTCATTTTTGATGTGTCTATTTAAAAGCTCTAACTCAAAGACTTCTTGTTTTAGTGATTGGACTAGATCATCTTGTGCTGTGTGAGGCTGAGTGGACGAAGTACTGGGACCCGTAGCTGCTCTTTCTAAAGATTCTATATAATCATATACTTCTTGTTGCTTTGGGTCTATCTCAGGTGTCATTTTTATTGGGCTGTCCCCAAAATGCCGTGGAGGAGAGTTGTCTTCAAAATCTGGCTGAGAAGGGCTTACATCAACGTCTGGCTGAGAATGGGATGGACTATGTTCAATGTCTGACTGAGAATGAAATGAACTAGGTTCACTGTCTGACTGAGAGTGAGATGGACTATGGCCAGATGGGGATTGTTCAGATGTTTCTTCTCCCAAATCAATAAAATGGGGTCCTTTCGTTTGCGTTTTCCTAAATTTTCCTTTAAGCCTGGAACTTCTTCTCACACGCTGTGGACCACTGTCTTTTTGCTTTTGTTTTCCTTTCTCTTTCTTCTTGGCCATAGATGACTGTTCTTGAAGGTGAACTAGTCTTTCAGATAACACTTGATGATCTTCTTCGGAAGAAGGGGTTTGATGCATAGCCTCAATAATTTTTCTCTCTTTTGATGTTATTGGCTTTTTACCCTTGGTTTCTTTCTTCTTCCTTTTTGACAGTCTCTCTTCCTTACTAGTTCTTTCAATTGTAGTAGTAGGAGTACTTTGAATTTCATCATTTGTTCTCTTTCTCCTACTCCTTCTTGATTTGCTACCTTCAGGAATTTTTTGAGGTTCCTCAAAGAAATTTCTAATCAAAAATTGTTCCCATGTGTCCTTCTTCTCCTTTAACTGTTTTTCAATCAAAATTTTTACAAGACCATGGTGATATAGATGTGGTTCTACATCCCCTAAATGTTTTTGAACGGTCACAGACATTTTATTCAAACTATTTAATAGAAAATATGGCAGATTGAGGGTTTGGTTATCTAGAAATTTCATCAGCAATCTGGTATGGTACATATACATTGACCCAAAACGGCCCTCACAGGTGATAAATTTTTGAACAACTAGCAGCAAAGTAGCCCATTCCTCTTTCAAAGCATGAGCAGGAATTCCTCTTTTAAAAATAGTTATGTCCATACCTGGGTTATGTAGAATTACTCTCCAGGCTTCATCACTAATGCTTTTGTTCTTAAACCAACGTTCACCCTCTTGAAGAAGTTCTGTGGCAGATGCTATAGATGCCTCATTCACCGTAAACTTAAGGTCTCCAATCTCTACCTCCAGGCCATTGAAAGACCTTGCAAAAGCTTTTGTCACCTCTTTATGGAAGCCTCTAAAATTTTGGATAAACCGCAGCCACTTTTCCTTCTTCAATATATCCCTGACTTGCAGGTATCCTTCCATGAATTTAGGTCCCTCTGGTTCTGCTCTCAACAATTTACCCATCCTTCTTTCTGCTCTTTAAAAACTTGCCTACGTGAGGAGGGTTCAATGAAAGTAGGACGGCTGAATGAACGGAAATGAGCACGATGACTGTAGGTAGATTTCAGAGAGTGGGTATACAGACTGTAGCGTAACAGAGAATGAAATGGGGTGAAACGGAACAGAGAAGGGTTACGTGAGCACGACGGAAATGCGGCTGTGGGATTAATAGATCAATAGGAGGAGTATA